>DWJZ01004364.1:0-15459 GCA_018249125.1 Asbolis capucinus | reverse complement strand
GTTCCATGGCACAAGCTGAGCGCTTTGCCCATTTCGCTATGAGATTGTAGAACTGTAATTCATTGTATTTTTTTTTTAAATAACTATAGCGAAATAAATGTGTTTCTTTCTTTCTTTCAATAAAGGGCAAAGATTTGATTGTTTGTTTGTTTGAATTGAATAGGCTCCGAAACTACCGATTAAAATAAATCTTATACCATTAATTAATCCTACATTATTCCTGATGAACATAGGCTATAGTTAATTCGAAAAAAAATAGGGATTCGCGTGAAAATTTCGTGAATGTAACTCAACGTGTGAAAAAAGTATCAAAAAATCCTTATATCGCGTACGCTGCGGAAATGATTAACAATAGAGCAAGCAAAGTGATGTACTACAGTTTTATAGAGGATATCAATATCTACTAATAAATTCGTGATAGTGTATGTCTAACTGTTACAGATTTCTGGTAACTGGTTCTTCCGAAGCGAAACGAAGGCAGTTTCTAGTATTACATAAAGTAATATATGAAAAAGACGTTATAATAATATGTAAATGGCTGACTCTGAAATCGAAACTAGTGTCGTGATACAGGAGCACCTCCCGGACAGAGCCGACATTATTATGTAAGCTTACTGTGAAAACCTACATAATACATTGGATATTCAAACAAAATAAATGAAAGAAAACTGGCGAGCTTTTCCCCGGTAATGGATGAAAGCTTTAAGAGGGCTTCAATAACTTTGAAAACAAACAAGATTTTTCTATTTCCTGAGAACTTAATCCGATTCCAGATCTGTCGAAGGATTTACGTTCGAACTGAAACGTGGCAGACGGACGCGAATACAGTAGAATAGAACAGAAGAGAGCGAACTTTACCACCTGTAGTCAATCTACTCACTGGACACTTTTCAATCAAATAGAAAGTCGTTCCTTATCGGAGTAAAGTTGTTTTGGAATGATACTGTAGATAAGTGTAAAGTGTTCTTGCTTTTTGTTGTAATTTAAGGGTGGTTTTGACAGATTGTTAAGTATATCATGAAGTGGTGTTGGAATTGGATGTGATCTTGGAATTTCAGACAGTACAATTGGCAGGAATTCTGGACTTAAGCAGGAAAAAGTTTATTACTAAGTGCTCACATTTCACGTGGCTTACGATGTGTAAACGACTTAGAATTTGAGATTAAGAAAATAAATTCGATCCAAATAAATGGAAAGTGCGACTGTGCACACAGTGTGCAAATTACTGCAAAAATAGTTTCCTTTTTTCTCGTACAGTATCTTTCATCGGTAAAACGTAGCTAGGTTACTTTGGTGCTCGCCTCTTCCACAGTGACATATCGGCAAAACATCTTGAAATCAACATTGAGACAAATGTGGGGGCGCCGGGACCGGATCAAGTGAAGCCGTCCGGACGGTCGCCGGGGATTTGTCGAGGGGGTTGCCGCGTCAGCTCTCAGCTTAGTGAGCCAGCGGCGTCAGCAACAGCTGCGATAATACTTTCTCATACACTAAAAGGGGCGACTCGATGTACATATGTATGTATGTATGTATATACACCGGCGAAATTACTTTCACACATCGCGAAAAGACTAACGATTTCAACAGAAAATAAATTAAATTATCAAGCGTTCAAAACAATAAAAATGCAACCTTTTATCCTATATACCTAATTTAGTGCATATTGGGAGTCTTCAAGAGAAGAGTGAATAGGCATTTACTAAGTTAGTGTGTCCAACATCTTAGACATCATTGCCACTTTCCATCAGGTGGGATCGACGCAAGCACTAACTTATTTTATATAATATATATATATATGTGTATATATATATATATATTTGTATTGTAATAAAAATCAAGAGTAAATAGACTTCTACTTAGTCAGTGTAATTTACTATCAAAGTCTTCATCGACACTTACCACCAGGTCGTGGAGATCTGAGTTAAGCGCTAACTTATTTAAGGTAATAAAAATAGACAAAAATCAGTTTCAGTAAAGGAACGTTGTAACAAAATCGGAACATTCTGAGACTTGTCCACACGGCAAGACGGTCCAGCGACCAAATACATAGTTTTCGCCTTCTATTGGACGGACCTTATAAGTGAAACAGTTCAATTCTTATCGGACCACTCATCGAAAGTTAAGTATTGTGGCGAGTAACTCCCGCTTCACTTTGGTATAGCTAAATTGATCTATTTTATATGTGGACCGATTTTAAGAAACTAAAAAAAACAAATTTAATGAAAGTCCATAACAATGCCTCAATGCAATCAAGGAAAAAAAAAGAAAAAATCAAAACTAGATTTTTTTACCTTGAGTTACTTAATTGTTGACAGCCTTATATATGTACATGTTGACATGAAATATGTGGGGTACCTATATTAAGTGGCGATGTTTTCTCTGCTCAAAACCCCAAAGATGCAGGTTTTAACACATTTAGATTGTTGATTCTTAAAAATATACGAAACAATCACACATTGTAAACTTGGAACTCTGATCCTGGGGAGGTTCAGATAGTCAAATGATACCAAATGCAACGAATTATTATCATTACAAGTAGATTTACTGAAACGAAAAAAATTGTTTGTGTACAATTTTTATACCAATTTATAAATGTTATCAAGTATTTACGAGTACATATATTGTATTAAAATGCCTTTGACGGCAACGTTTGTAAAAGTAACTTTGTGAAAGCGGCATCTAATGGAGCGTTAGCGGAGAGTTTGTCGACGACATAATCCTCCGCTAGTCTGTCCTGTTCCCGGGAAACTTTGAACACCTTTATCCCCAGCGAATAGCTTAACCCTCTTTAGTCGATAAGGAAAACGAAAATGATCGTTTTTCTCTTCAACTTTCAAATATTGTTACAAAGCTATCCGGAATGTTGACGAAATAGTTCCGATTCAAAAATTTCCTACGGTTGGCGGATTTGGAAGGAGGTGGCAAGCTATGATGCACGGAATATTATATTTAACATTTGTGGATTATTTCTTTGTCATGTCACAGTTTATTTGCTTTGTGAACTTACGGACGGATGACGAAATAATTACACTGTTGTAATTAATAATTGAAATTGTTTTCGGCTTTCGAAAGAGTAATCAACAGTACTGTCTGTTAGTTGCTAAAGGGAAAATAGAAAATAAAATCCCCTTTCCGACGCCCATAACTCTTCTTGAGCGAAGTTTAATGTGAAACTAATTGGCCTTATATTTCTCGCCGAGTAAGCGCTCAGTTTTATTTAATTTTGTAAAAGATAATGTCAGGAATTTAATTTATAACGGTTTTTCCGATGGATCTATTGTAAAGAAGGAGGATTTTTCCGAGTGAGGTGCAGCAATGTACCAATACTGAGTAGCGTGATTCATATTGCACATTGAGGAACGCGTATATTGGGTTTACAATATAACGTCATTAAGTTTTATTTAGTTCTTTTTTCATATTTACTAATATTGTAACATAAACGTAAATAGAATCATTACATTCCATTCGCACGCGCGGATTGTGTGAATTATGCATGCTCATTTGAGAAACCTTGTAACCACAACTACTGCAAATAAATTAATCAATATACATTTCTACGATTTAAATAACAAGTTTAGGATGTTCTTAAAACATATTTCTGTTTTATTTCCATGAAAGCAGGCATCCATCCACGAGAAAAATCGTGCCTTAGTACAGCCAAAACGGTGAATGAACAGATTATTTGTATGAATACACTAAACTAAGCACTAGTCAAAAGAAGTGGCGAAACCTCGTGAGGCAACTAACATCTGCCCCCATAACGACTTCATGCAGAACACGAGTGCTCTGTCAAGAGTGATATGAGGACAAAGGAGAATTACAAATGGTTAAAATATCAAAGCAGGTGCAAAGAAACAATGTTTGTTATACATCGTACTCTGTTCACCGTTGAATGGAGCACGCAGGCCATAAATCAGAGCACAAAAGAAGTCAAAGCACACAGCGGCTATGACTTGGCCTAATAGCGCCTGGATCTACAGTATCGGGGTCATTAGGGTCATCGCCATATTACTGCACGTATTGTGTTTTGTTTCCATTGTAAGTGGAGAAGTTAAAGATGTATTGTGGATTAATCTATTGACCTATTGTTGTGTGTGAGTCCCTAATGAATTTGATGTGTTCATGTTCGAGTATTTGTTATACTTTAATAGCAACAGTTTTCTGTGTATTATATATAACGTAAGGTTTTGAACAAAGATCGAAGAAAATATCCAATTTCCATATTACAGACGTAATGCTTCAAAAATAGTATCGCTACGGTATTGATTGTTCCATAAATACTGTTGAGACGCAGGATTAACGCGGCGCTAGGAGGTAAGCTGGAAGCAGCCGGCCGTCGCATTAATATACAATGGCACACATACACTTCTTTCGTGAGAACATCTGCAGCTTAATCCAGGTAGTCTACGGTGAGGTTCACATATCTCTTCCTGTCACGTACCTGAATTATGAAATGAATACCTGCTGTATTCCCACAGAGATAAGTGGATCTTTAAGAATTCGATGGTTATCTTTCTTCTCGGTAGGCAGCGAGTGACACCGAGTAGTGCGAGTATGTAGAAGAGCGACGAAGTCTACTTGCCATCAGGTGGTCCGTCTAGTCGTCTGTCTACTTGCTACAAGTCCTTGTCAGTAGAAGGCTACTGGTGACGCATGGTGCTCTCCCCTGGTCCTGCTAGCGGCGGGAACGCGCCGAATGTTAGATACGGCGTCGCCGGTGCAGTATATTCTGGACTGATATACGATGCACCATTCAAAGGCGGTCGGCCATGTTTTGATATATTACTGCAGTCGTTCAAAGAATAAATTTGTATGTGCTGAAAATTTCACAGCGTATATGAAGTTTCTTTACGTTATACTGTAATACCACAGCTACAATAATGATGCATAGTATATTTTTAAATACGGAAAGCATGTTTGATAAATAACGAACCATACAAGTAGGAAAGAAACAAGAGACTAATGGCTCAACGGAACCCTTAAGTTTAAACTTTGTACGTGTTTTAAAATAATTATATTCTGTGAAGGGAAATATCGCGAGGAATTCTGCATGAGAGTTCTATTTTATAGCCTCGGCGCTGGCTGCAGTGTGCTAACGTCACATGCCCATCAACGTCCAAATGAAAGCATGAATCCTCGTGACTCTGATGGAAATATATTCTTGGAGTCTAGTTAAAAGGTTGAAGGTGGCAGAGTTACAAGTAACTCACTGAGGATTGTTGATATGAAAAGAAACATTAAACAAACCTAAACTGACTGGCGCGACAAGGCGAGTATAGCGGCGACATGAATATTCCCTCCTCTTGCGCTGCCCCAATATTTGTGTGCGAGATAACAGACGCAACTTGTGGGCTCCAGCCTCGAGTCAACATCGGTTCTACGGCAAACATCGTCGCTCGCACGGTACAATACATGTACATACATGTATCTAGAATTGATTACAAATATCATGAATTTATATTGATTAATAGTGTCAATTACAACTAGGCGTAGTTGCAATGATTTCTATTTGTCTTAAGGACATTTTATTCATTTGCATAACATGGATGTGTGGTATCTCAAACGTGAATACTATGCTAAAGTCAATTCAAGTCAAAGTTCTTTTAATATATGTGAAAATTTGTAAGAAAATAAAAAGAAAATATTAAGTTACATATGTATATTCCAAGTACTCGTGCTTACAATATTACTTTCAGTTTTATAGCATTCAAGCGTCTTTGTTTTATGCATAATGATACAATAGAAAATATAGTATCGAATGTAGAATCACAGGTGTAATATACGCAGTACAATACGTCGTAGTATTACAATATGCAGCATGTCAGTAAGTCGCAGCAGTCTCATGCAGCGTGCGTCGTGATGCTACGTGAGGCGTGCCCGAGGTCAACGTAGCGTGCAGCTGGTGGCGTAGCGCTCGTGTAGCGTCGTAGCGGCGTAGCACCCTCCCGTCGTAGCGGTCACGGTGGGACGTGCGGGTTAACTGAACCGTGTTCTTTGCCGTTAGTTCAGTTAGTTGCTCACACGATAAGTTCATTTAACTTTATATGGACGGATTATTAATAATACGTTATGAGATGACTAACTTTGATGACAAAAACATTGACACGTAGGAATAAAATTCTGAATACAATCAGGATGGTACTTGTAGTACCTAGGTGAATGTAATGTATCTTCTCTGTCATATATTTTTTAACTCCAAAGATTAAAGCTAGTATCATAATTTATTTGTTACCTTTTATATTTAATAGCTTTTTGTAACTAAATATGTTAAATGTTATTTAGGAAGTAAATACTATAAATTATTTTTCTAATAGATTGAATTGATTTCGTTTTAAAGACGGAATGCAATCATTAATTTAGTTTTAGTTTATTTGAATAGTGTTTGCGGGGCGACGTCCGCGTCCGACAGTTTTAGCAATGAAAAGTAGCCCATGTTTTGTTTCACGTTCTATTATGATCATTTTCATTAAAATCAATTCACAACTTTAAATGCTAAACCGTAATTAACAGGGTTATTTTTGCATTTATAATATTAGTAAGGATTGGAACAATCGCCTAGGCGTGACTTCCCAATACCATGACCGTTGAACGCCAGGACATAAAAGTCAATAACTTGTGTATTGAAAATACCTACATAAATAAATAATTTTGACTTGACTTTTTGACTTTTAAGAGATTTAACATACTAACAAAACAAAGCAAAAATATTATAAAAGGTTACAGGAAATTTTAAACAAAATTGAGTGGCGGATCGTGTCTGGCCGCCGCGGCGCCGCCTGGACCAGCATATTTCATGACGCCTTGTAACATTGCTCCTGTTGTGCGGAAGGTGTTATTATATTGTATAACAGTGAGATAGAGAGGTTGGAAGCACCCGTAGCCCTGTTCTGTCGATCGCAAGTGATCGGCACCGAGCCCTGTTATTGAAGCTCTTCCGATAGATGGTACAGCACATGCCGCCAACTAGAAACACTCGCTGGAACAGACTCCAGCTCGGATGCTCCCTGCAACAAGCTCCAGATGACTCGAGCGATGTACGCGCTGTACTGTGAGCAGGAGCACCTCGCGGTCCTCTTGTTGTTTTATTAAACAACAGCACATTATGATAGCAAGTTGGTGAATGTAGCGGCAGATATTTCACCTTTATCATAAAGTCGGCACGCTAACAACAGTTACACAAGTAATAAATGGAGTTGTAACTCGGCCGAGGCAACCTTCTCTTACAAATTTGTTCAGTTATTAGTTACGGTTCTTGTACTTTGTTGCCAATATATTTTCACGGCATTCAAATATCTTATCATATTATTATGTTATAACTAAATTATTCAATTTAATAACATATTTTCTAGCGCCGCTCTAGTCTAGTCTAGTCTAGTCTAGTATTTATACCGCTCTATTTTTTTTGGTTTTCCGTTTGGCAACAACTGTGTCGGTTTCGGTTGAAAAGATGAACTCGCGGTTTTTTTTTCGTAACATATTTGTGTACTTGTGTTCTGTCTATCCATTATTTATCTGCTAGTTGTGCCCGAGACTTTATCCGCACAAAACTACATCAGTTATCTGCCAATGATAAACTCATCAAAATCTCGCCGAAACAATCACAGACAGACCGACAAAAATTTAAAAACAACACTGTTTTACCGTTTATATAACACATGTTTTTAGTATAAAGAGTTTTTTTGTTATATTACAAACAGACAATCCAATTTCAATTATTTGTGTAGAGTAGTATGCCAACACCGACTACTTTAAGATTATTGTAACTATAAGTCACTGTAGTAATGAAACAATGACCCATGTTTAATGTAACTGGATTAATATCGGCGACATATCGTTAGCACCTACCCTTAAGATATGCTAACTTCGTACCCTCGCACTCCGACCTCCTGGCCTGGAACTAGGCTGGCACACAACACAAATAAAACCCATTAGTCCAGAACAAAAGTTCATCTGTTGTATAAACGAGACAGTCTTCGCAGGCAGGATTACTATGAATTAGGTTATAGGGCCGTATTTAAAAAAACTTAATATTTTTTAATGTCTGTATTACTGTCGTATTACAGAAATTGATTGGCAGATGCAAGTACAAAAAATATGTAATATATTGAGACAACGTTCACTTTGTTAGTTCACTCAGTTGACCGTCTTCGTCGAACGCATTGTAATTCGTATAAACTGAGGTTTACTATATTAATGTTAATTAAAAACAAATCCCGCACGTGTCGCCCGCCAGTTACCCGAACGTGTACAAAATGTATACCATTCGAGCTAGTACCTTACTAAATCTGTATGGAGGCACGCGTCTGATGTTCGACGAGTGTAAACACATTTTATTACAGTGTAGTCTTAGGTCATTTGGTTTTAGATAATGTAGACGAGTATGTTATATCACAGGTCGTATTTCACAAATGATAGAGGAGTTACTGAGCAGTATTTTCTGTATATATATATATTATCCTATAATCCTTTATAATCCTTTATATATATATATAGGTATATATATAGGTATATTTATTTATACATTTCAAACTGTGTAAAATTCGAATAATTCACCCATATAAAGTTTTTATGTAATGTATGTACGTGTGTAATTTAAAGCTTATCTGTCTACTGCCATACATATATTGAGTTCAAAATGTAGGAGTAATATAAGATTTTATTAGATTTTTCACAATTTTAACAGGTACTCACGATTATTATAGTTCTATAAATATTACTTATATAATCGATCCCTTAAAGTTTTAAAAATGTGTGCTGTCCCTGATCACAACAATTTTAAATCATAAAAGCAATATCATCCATTAAAGTGAGAACATTATTTGTAAACTAATATGTAAGAGTATCGCAGAGGTCCTCCCTCCGCTGGTCTGACGTCACAGTGAGGTCGGAGGGCAAGTGCCATGAATGTTGCCTTGGAGGAGCTTATTGTAATGTTGTAACATATGACTGTAACTAACAACATAGTTGTATGTGAACGAACCTCGCTCCGTCATTTGTTACGTAGCCTCGTTGTAATATTGTTATTGTTACCAATTTTCCTAACTTCGAATTGTACGCTCCGAGAATGAGAATGATCGAAAACTATTAAATTTTTGTATTAAGGATTAAACTTAAATTTTTAATACAATCTCTTTTGAATAGTTGTGATATGATACTCGATTTAACAAAAAATGCTCACCTTATAGAAACTTTATACAACCTTCATACATTTTCAACAGCGTCAATGAGCAAGCATCTATCTCGTATACAAGTAAGTAAATAGACGATACCGCAGTGATGCTGTCATTGCGCAGCATCCCTACTGCGTTACATGGAGATAATATAACGACAAACACGCTACGAAGGATGGTTGTAGTGACTGTCAAATCTGAGTCAGAAATCCTTTTTGATCAATCGGATATTTTCTAAAGATTTCATCTTCATACCGACGAGAATGATGAAGGCCGCACGCGTAGTACCCCACGTGCAGCAGCCGTCGGAAATCTATGGTTTTACCAATAACAATTACTACTTACTTTGGTTGGTTTCGTTGGCAAAATAATTTACATATTATTTTTTAATGAGCCAACATGTTTTTCCGATTCGTGGCCGAGGAATATGTACGAAGTTAGCATGTAAAAAACCTGTAATGTTTGAATTTATTTTGCTGACCGTAAGTCGGCCACGGCGCGCTGTAAACGGTAACACATGCCCGTGACGTGTAATTACGAGCAGCGGACACACGTCCGGATTAATTAATTTCTCTTGTTTGTAACTCGGGTTAACACACAAAAACACACAGCTTGCTGCAGCTGCTTGGATGATGTACCTACACTGATTACGGCCGGTTTTTTGAAAAAGTGACTTCATGTTTCGTATAACGTAAGAAATATTAAACAGTCCAATCGTTTCGAAGTTCGGGGCTTATATTAAGTAGCGAACCCTATTAAGTGAGGAATACAATTCTAAAGAATAATTATTTATATCTTTAGATAAAATTGTCAACTTTCTACCTGTTCATTTATTTATTTAGACATGCCAAGAGCAAACATATATAATTTTACATAGTATCTAACAAAAACACATAAATTTATATGTAAGCCAATTAAAGGCACGCACGGCATTCTGCTGATTGTAAGGAAGCATCAGCTCTAAAATAGCAGTATTTGTATCGTCGTTAGACTCCCACGGCACGTCTGTTGCGCTCGTATTGAGGGAACAAACATATTTCCCGCGGGAGCTCGCCATCAACCATCGGGCATCGCGCAACGGACAACAAAATGCATATTTAATTGTTGGGGCGCGCTTCTCAGTAATTAAAAACTCAGGTTTCACTCTCACTGAAAAAGGAGAAAAACGATTCGAAATAAAAAATATTCATTCAATTTGTAAACGTACACCGTATAACTTTATGTCGATAGCGCAAAAAAGAATGAATAATAAGCGGAATGGCGCGGGCGTCGCTCGCCGCCACCGCCTACATATTAAACTGCAAATTGATACGGAAAATTAATAACGAACAAATAAAATATTCCGTTTGCAAGTTGAAATACGTTGCAGCGTTGTGGAGACGCAGCGGGTGTCAATTATATCGGGCTGAGTGTTGATGGATTCATTTTTATTGCTGAGCTGGCCATGCGGGATTAACTTGCAAACACACGATATCTGCAATGTTGTAAGTCTCTGTGGCCCCTGGAAGTGCAGCATGAACCATTATTCTGTGTAGCTCGGCTCCGGGCTACGTGTGTAGTATACGGCTGCGATTTAACTATGCTATTAGGTTTTGATTATTTGCAAACAACTAACATTTGATTCGCTTAAATACTAAATTTAAAGTCAATATTTACACTTGACCGACACGGGCTAGACCCACCTGTATTACATCATCTTGACTGCTTTCATTAGCGCGTCAACATAATAGAGTAACCGCTACAATTACAATACGACCATCGGTCACTGCTCAATATATGACTGTTAATTTATTAGTCCGCATCTCCGCGGCACGGAACACAGCTATGTATGTGTTGCAATTCAATAATCATGAATTCCCAGTAACACGAAATATTCTTCCGATTTACTCCTCGCGCTCCACAAATAGCTGATATTTTCCTCATCCGTTTCAACGAATATATGTTAGTCGTATGTTGAGCGCAGCATTACCAGGGGGTGGAGCTGGTGGCAGGCTTGCTTCACATTATATTTATGATCATAATTTGTAAGGCATTATAACTCTTATTTATGTCGACTACTATATCAGAATGAACCCTTTATTTCCGCAGTGTTAGATTTCCTCTCTGTATGCTACATCGGATCATATAATAACAGCGTACCGATGCCTGGAGCAAACTTATCGGGTGAGGGTTCAGATTCATTTGATAGCGATGATGTGATTTGCTTTTATATGAAACCTTCTCTAGGCTTTAAACTAAGTAAGATATTTATTTTTACAACTTTAACTGCGCCAAAATTCCTAGTCCTCCTTCCGGGTTGTATCCCTGAAGAGGGGTACAAAGTTTATTCAGCACGAATTAATTTCTAAATTAAAAAAAAAGTACATTACACCTTTTTTTGATATAGAGTGGGTAATCTTCCAAAGATAGCCGAACCTAGAGGTTACGGGTAAAGTAGAATTTCTAAAACCCTCCGAGCATCTATCCAGAGCAAACAGGAAGGCACCACGATCTTATATAAAATGTAATGAAAATTGTTTATTTCATCATAGGCTCCCTTAACGAAAGTCAAAATTTTACAATACAATGTTAAGTTATAAATTCATTAACGTAATAAGGAAAGGAATTTTAAAGAAATTCTTTGATAAAGCCTGAAGTCTCGATAGACCATACCTATCTGTCATCGGATTTATAAACGAATATAAACTTAGGACTATGTACTCGTACGCTAATGTAGGCGGGATGGGAAAAATAGCCGGCGGAAAAAAAACTTCCGATACTCCTTTAAAAACACACATTGATATACAGTCATTACAAATTAATTTTTCTTGGACTTGGGTGGAACGGTTGCGGATGTGTACTATGTCCAAACATCCTTGTCAATAATATATTACACTATAACACACACACTTTCCGTATAAGTCGAGTTTAAATTTGTCTCTTAAATATTTGAATGGGTAAGTCGAGAATAGACTTTGGCACTTTATTATAAAAACGTATACCGAGCCCCAAAAAAGATCGCTAAACTTTACGAAGACAAAATGAGGAGGTAACAAAATATGAACGCTACAGTGCATTTGCATTCACGAGTACATTATACGTAGTAAAGCAAGTTGCTATCGCATCCTAATTCAGTAGATCATTGACAGTCGCTAAGCGCGTTATTTTCACAGTGGATTCTGTAAACTGTTATAAATGTGAATTGAACTAGACGTCGCAGCTGAAGCAGTAAGTCATTTATCACGGTTATCGTATCGACAGCTGGAGGTGTTATCGCCGTATTATTACGTTGGCTCGATTAATGGCACCTGCCTTTTACGTCGCTATGAGCGCTCCATAATGTTGGTAACTCTTTACAAACGAAGTTTCAGAGTTTAACGGTTCTTACGAAGTCGATCATATTATTATCGGTCTCTACGTCTAACTGGTGAATTGTAAACTATCGGCCTGGGATACTAAGCAGTTGAAATGAATTAGCGCTGACAGACCGGGAGTCGTGAGAGTCGACAGAAGTCAGCTGCACGGTGCTCAAGCTTCCCGTGAAGATTAAATTGTCAATTATGAAGATATTAATGTTATTATACATACATATGTGTGTGAAGTCAGTGTGGCTGAACTACCGCCCCTTGCTTAAGTCATCCGCAAACGGCTATCGTGTTCCAGATGACGGTTTCTGAGTCAGTTTTTCCTCCCTCTTGGCCGACATCATATCGGTGATGGTTTTTTCCTTATCTTGAACAGCTACTAGTATTTGGTCAGTAAGTTATGGATTTTTATGCACGTTCTTATATAAGGTTTTAGTTGTCGACATTCTTACTGAAAAAGCTCTTTGTCAGTGTAATCGATGAAAAATGTCATAAAGTTTGTGGCGCGGTGACCATTGTTATGAAACAATAACTCTCATTTCGTACAGAGGTGGGTCTCCCAGCAGGCCAGAGTTTCTTCCAGAATTGTTCCCCGGTCGCCACTCTTGCCTCAGCTGGCTCCTTCATAAACTTTGTAATATATTCAACGACATAAGTTAGACATTATGTTATTTGTCCCTGTACATTTTTATGCACTTTACTCGTAGTCTCAATATACATTACATAAAATAAAATATAAATGTCGGTTGAACGCTACGATCACTTCACAAGTTCATGACTGTCACTGACTCCTAGAAGCAGTAAACTTTTGGTGAGTTTTTTATATGCGACGGGTGCATAAGAAGAGATTTTATCCCCTGAGGCAAAATAAAAGGTAACAGTATGCGAATAATCCTCCTTGGAATTCGAAATTTTCAACAGATAAAGTGTTGTGCACCAAATGTTGTGGTTGATGAAAGAATAATAGTAGTTTACAAAGTAATTTTTGTAGAAACACTGAAACATTAAAAACACATGTAATAGTAAAAAAATTAAATGTAACATAAGTATTGCATTAATATAATATTTATTTTATTCAGTTACATTACCATTCTAAATGTGCAAACAGTACGCCCACTCGTATAGCAGCGTACTTGTATTTAGCACACAAACGGTTCCCATTCGCGGAGACCTGGGTCCCGCGGCTGCATTTATTTCTCCAATTACACTCCATTCGGTTCTGCTTAAAACATCTGAGCCCCTTAATGAACTGCGTAATGTACGCCTCCCGTATGTTTTGGTGAAATTGATCTCGCGAGTAATACTGAGAACCAACCTTCAGCAACATTACATGTAGTTATTATATCTGATATTTAATGGGTCCCGCTGTATTACACATAAGTAAGAGTTTAACCTGTTAAAAACACAGCAGTGGTAAGCGGCAAGCCCGGGCGTTTCTTCAGCCATCAGGAGAAACAATGGTCGAATCAATTGTCAGAAATGTATAACTTACCTTAATTGGCGTGCCCGACGCGGGCCGGCTTCATTTTTATTCTGCTAATGTTACACGTGTGTAAAACTTGCTTGTCCTCGAAAATCATAGTTGCGGGTAACCATTTTGTACCAGTGCTCTGGCAGAAAGTGTTCCCGTCTCGGAACATAACAGAACAAACAAAAAACAAGTAGAATAAGCTAGACGTTATGTTTTGTTGTTTCCGGCTGCGCACTTTTATACCTCTTTGTTCTTTCTTGCGTCGTACCTGCATCTGCTCGGCGCTGTGCTCTGTACCTTCCTTCCCTATATACTTCAATTATAGTTTCCACGACTTAGTAACTAGCGGGGCGCGTTTCTATATATAAAATATAACTAAGGATTTGTACATCTGATATATAGTTATGACCATTTTTGTTCTAGTTTTAAAGTTCTATTTAGTACTGTATAAGGATAAATAAATAAATATTCTATATTATTGTTCCTGTATAAGGTCTATTTGTTTCCATGACTAAGATGTCCAAGAACAAAGAGTTCGCCTATTGCTAATCGTTGTACCTTCAAAAATGTGTTTAAAGTTAATGACATAACTTTTGAAGTAATGTTGTCTTGTACACAATATTTTAGAATGTCACCTATACTCGGTGCACATTCGATCTGGATTTTTTCCCACACAAACCTGATAACTTTTTATGGTAATAAAGACCGAGTTTGCACCGAGTATAAGTATTGTTGGATTAAAATATACTTATTCGTATTCTAATAAATTTTATTAAAAAGAAATGTTCTTCGTTTTCTATTTTATTTGGCAATAAAGAACTGTTTCAACTACCTAGAAGTGACGTGCCTGACTCATTTACAATCGGTACACATAAATTCAGATGTTTTATCGGTGCAAGGTGTCAGGAGATATGTGTTCTGTCGGCCGGCTGCAGGCTGCTGGCCGCTGGCTGCTGGGGCTGGAGCTGGCCGCGCGCCAACTGCCCACGGCCGCCATGGCTATATACACGAATCCAGAGTACTCGTAAACTACACTTTGCTATGTCCCAGTTTTAGTTAACTTTTAGTCATATGTTTTGTTAGTGAAAGTCGTTCCTCGGAAGTTACGCGTAAGGATCGTTCCCAAGATGCAATTTGAAGGTTTGTGCAGCATATGCTTACCAGATCTGAAGTAAAAAATTAACTAAAAATTTACAGAAATTTGGAAGCAAATCTTACTCTACGCGTACTTAACGGATCTCAAGTAAAATTACAAAAATATATATTCCGCAAACAACAAAAACATCCGTATAAGGACGTTAAACTGAGAGTAATGTAGGATATATTTCCAGCTTTATCTGCAGTACAAACAGCTTAAATATTTTCTCCTCCCATTATCGTATGCGAAGGAGGAAACTACTAATAATGTTTTTATTTTTCATGTTATTAAAATGCACGAGTTTTAAGTATGTATGTAGGTAATGCGGGCGTGATG
>DWJZ01004363.1:0-15460 GCA_018249125.1 Asbolis capucinus | reverse complement strand
TGCCCTCTGAGAGCTATCTTGGCGTACGCTGCCTAAACCATTGGAGTTACACAAAGATGATGTACCGTAGGATTGTTGGTCTCGAGTAGTTCTAAATAAAAGTCCACGACAGCATATATCTACCTTTTATATGAAAGCCACTATGACCAAAATTGTTAACCATATATTTATTTAAATCGGATACATTTTTACAATGCATATTTTGATATATGTACATATAGGAATATTTATAGAAACGGATAAAATTATGAACATGACGCGAATGAACATGACGGGCGGACCCTAGTATACCAATATTTCGGTTACGGGCATAAAAATAATTCGGACTTATGTCTGTCCGCGACTTCACCCACATGATAGGTAAAAAGTCGCTTATGTGTTATTCCAAACTACAATCTATTTCTGTGCCAAAGTTCATCCAGATCGATTTAGTAAATTTTGCCCGAAGGATCCATATATTCTATCTATCCAGCTGCATGTCTTATATCAGCTTCCTTTGCCTACTGGTGTACCTAAGTTATCTAATTTTATTTATTCTTACTTCCTCCTCATCTAAAGGTTGTCTAGAAGAGATCGCTGCTTAGCGATAAGACCGCTCTTTGTACTTTATTTATACGTGTTTCTATACCCGTATTCATGCATCCTCAGAAATATTCGCATTTATACTATAAGTAGTTAGTAGGATCATTCGTTTTCAGGCTTATACGGATTTAGAGTTCGATTTTGAATAAATGAAAAGTAAAATGAAAATGAAAAGCAAAATGAAAATGAAAAGCAAAATAAAAATGAAAAGCAAAATGAAAATGAAAATCAAAATGAAAATGAAAAGCAAAATGAAAATGAAAAGCAAAATGAAAATCAAAATGAAAATAAAAAGTAAAATAAAAATGAAAAGAAAATGAATATACATAGTGATTTTCATGAAAAACACACTTCACCACTCTTCGAAATTTTTAGAAGTTTTTATATTAGACTACTGTTACTATCCTCGCTTCGCTTTGGTATAGCTAAGCCGTATACGGAATCCTGTAATTTACATATCTTTTATTTATCTGTGAAACGACTTAAATAAAACAAACGATATAATTCGAATCTTACCTAACTTAACAAAAACGTTTCGGATTTTTTCGCTCAAAAAACACAGAAACATAGACAAATAGATAACAAATCTGTACATTATTTTGAGTTCTATTACTTACTAAAATCCCCATTAATATCTTCTCAAATATTTTCCACGGACAGACAGTGAAGAGTTACAGATTTAATGAAAACCCTCTCGTAGGAACCAATAGCTCATTTAACGGAAGTCGAAAGTTAACAATGCAAAGTCACTACACACGTTATAAAATAAACAACAATAAATTTTATAAGCGATAGAATGATATCTCAGATATCGGATATCTTCGGTTATGGTAACCTAGCTTCATAACATCCCTACATCTTAGGCGGTGTGCCAATATGCACCATGTTGAAATGGTTGTAAATAAGAATTTAAATTCTAACAGGTCTAGCCGGTGCGTGTGATGTTTCTGCGAGGTAACCAGCTTGCATGTACGAGAGGTAGTTAGTTTAAACCTTTGGGTACGATGCCAGGTCTAAAACACCTTGTCCATGTAACTCTCACAGAATAACACATAGACTTCTATGTTGTGCGAAAAACATAACTTCAAGTTGGTTTAGTGAGTGAAATAAATGAATAAAATACATATTACAGAAGTTGTTTACCTATTTTAATACCAGATTTCTTAGACTATCTATTAAAAAAAAAATCTATTAAACATAAATAATAATTATGCATGTCGCTAACAAGTGAGGAAGGTATTCACTTATTACAGTGAACTGATTGGCCCCGCTACACGCTTAAACTTCACTCATCGTCTCACGGAACAGCTTCATCACACGATTGACAGATATCAGACTTGCGAAACAAGCCTTTGAACTATGACAAGCTATTGGACTGTGAGAGAAACTGACAATGAGTTGAACTTTCAATAGGCGTAGCTTGCTGGCGGTATTGACGCTTTTGTGTTTGTTAATTTATGTATTTGTAAACTGATAGCTGGATTAGTATTGTCTGACTAAATGATAAGTGTGTCGCTCCAATTGACATCTGCTTTCAGCTCTTTTCTGTCAGCTGTCAGTCGTTATACGACCAAGCGATATTGACGTATGCTAATGTCAAGTTCCACAGTCTATAGTTCTCAGTTCAGTCACAGTCTAAACTACAACTACAATGTCAAGTTCCACAGTCTACAGTTCTCAGTTCCGTGACAGTCTAAACTGCACTGTTCTTGTGTCTCTTCGGCAAGTGTATCAATTAGTATAGTTTGGTGACATCAAGGGTAATGTCTATAATTTTTAGGTCCAATAGAACTTTCATCAGGATTTGCCATAGATACTCATGTAGACATATAAATATAGAGAAAAGAAATAATTCTGAAATCAATTAAAAAAGCATTGAATTAAAAATAAGTAAAATTGCAGTTGATTCTAAAAATCAATCGACTACAATTAAAATAGGAAATCACGCCTTAATAGTCCACCATGTTTTGCAATAATTATCGTATGATTACGCGGAACGAGAACGATTCATAGAATACATGATGCGTTCAAGATGGCGGCTACAAATTATTGCGGCCAATATGGCCGCACTGACCATCGACACGTCATTTGTTACGAATTTGTTAATGATACCCGGTAAATCTTGTTCAGGTACATTCTGACAGATGTCATTTCGAATGCGCCATCTTGTATTATTTATCTAATTGTAATATTGTATATCTTAAGGCTTCTCTGTGTTTTATTACAAATTTTTTTACAGCTATATCTTTTTTACATGTATAACTCAAATACTCGTATTCATATACATACATGGATTGGCATTGACTAATTCACCGAACTTAATTCACATTTCTTTCCGTAAGTATCTCACTCAGAATCTCTAATGATTATTTATATTGCTTCGTAGTTTAGAAAGTATTTACAAATTAAGGAGAACTTTAAATTATCATTAATGTAATGTAAAAGAATTCTGTAACTGAAAAACAGAGGATTTTTCTATAAAACACAACTTATTTCCCAAAGCATTCTATTCTCCTACATTTCAAATACAATTCCCAGTCCTGTCCTGAGATAGACAAGAAGCAAATACAGACCTCGAGTTCTCTTTAGAAATTCCTAGCCTAAAAGCATGGCCATTTCCCTATAATGCCCATAGTGTAGCGTTGAAAGAGTTATCCCCGAGCACTGCGGCAGGACACAAAGAGGCTTTTATCGCCTCACGGACGCAGAATCCGACAGAAAATAGATAGTGTTAAGTAGCTCGGACGACGTAACATCGTTTATAAATGCGGCTGATGTGATATTTTCACGGTTATTTTTTCATAACAGATGTTTCTTTATATTCTCCGACTAGAAATCATCCTTGCTTCAGTTCGGAAACAGTTACCAGAGAAACGTAGTTATTGTGATTTATCTGTAACAGTTAGACATATGGTGTCGTGGACTTATTTGTAGATATTGATGTCCTGTATAAAATTGTGGAACATCACTTTGCTCTGTTGTCAATAATTTCCGTAGCATACGCGATATACGGATTTCTTTGGTATTTTTTTCAAACCTTGGGTTACATTGTCGTAGTTTTCATATAGACCCCTAACATTTTCAAAATTTTTTTACAGCTTATATTCATCAGGGAATATACAAATCTAACGGTAAAAGTATTTTTCTAATCGGCACAGTACTTTCGGAGACTTTTCGGTTCAAATAAACAATGAAAACTTTTCTCTTCATGACACACATACAAAGGTACAAAATTCTTTCATCTGATGTCCTTTAAGGACCTAATAGATCACCTTATTTACAAAAATAACCTCCTGTCGATCCAACCGAGACAACCGAGACGTAGAACTCAGAAAAATCACAAATATAAAAAGCATTGTTTTAAACAAGAACTTACTAATATTTGTTTCTTCTTCATTGAAAGCTTCAAGGTCTTACAATTTTCGCCTCGTGAATACTAGTGAAAATCTTATTCCCGAGCACCGCAAATGCGAGAACTACTGGAGTTCTCTCAAAGAGGCTTTTATCGGTGGAGCGGACGTGCAAATCACACATAAGATGAATTAAACGACTTGGACTAGACTAGTCTTTGCCGGAGTGAATTTTTAGATCTTAGATTAGCTGTATAAAGAGATCATCTTGAATACCTTTGATTTTATACTTTCTTTGCTGTGGACATTTAACATTTAAAACCTGGTAGACAAAAAAAACTGACGCAAGTAAGTTTATGAGTATGATCCACGTAACTGGGTCAAAATTTATGTGAAATGACAATAATCGTGAGTACTAACAGATAACGTGATAGAAATAGGTGAAAGACTGAAGAAATAGCAATTGACCTAAACATATGATGGTCAGGACCACTCTGGCAACGGTATTATAAACGATCAGTCTAGCAACAGCATTATATAGTATGTATGTACTTAGTCATTTCTGCCCGCGGCTTCGTCCGCTGTTAAAATGTAGTGTTATCCCGATGTTTTTAACCCGCGACTTCGTTTCTGTCATACACGTTTTTAACCGCTTACTCAGCTCACTCACTCTCAATAGGAAAAAGATCCCCCGATTTTGAAACTCTCTTGATTGGTGCTCCGCTCCTAATGGTCTTCTGTGATAATATATAACCTAGAGCCTTCCTCGATAAATGAGCTACCTAACACTAAAAGATTTTTCAAATCGGACCAGTAGTTCCAGAGATTAGCGCGTTCAAGCAAACAAACAAACTTTTCAACTTTATAATATGAATATAGATATGCCAAATTTTATTTTACTCCTTTCAAACGGTTAGCGCGTGAAGGAAACACAAGTACCCAAACATAAACGTGCACACAATCTCAGGGAAACCTACAACCGGGATACAACCTATACCTACGTTCATTTCCTGTATAAGGTTTACCTGTGAGCCAAGTTTCGTCTTAATACGTACGACGGTTAGCGCCAAGAAATACAAACATCCAAACATCCAAACATCCATCCATCCATCCATCCATCCATCCATCCATCCATCCATCTTCAGAAACTTTCAAATTTATAATATTAGTACGATAATTTGTCACTAGAATTTCCTACATCAAGAACAAAATATCATATATAAAAATAAGAACCATATCCCGGGAAGTTTATATCGTATTTATATCATAAATTGCATTCGTCTCAACGAGTTTAAAAATAAGGTCTATTTTCTCTTTAGTTAATCTACTCTCCCCAAATGCATCCTTTGCATAAAATGAAACGATTTTGCCAATTTCCTATTAGAAGTTTCTAGGCTTTGAAGCCACCAGTCCAATTTAAGTACTAGTGTACTCTCTATTCGTAGAACAACCTCCAAAACTCGGGTTCGTGCTAGTCCGATTTGGTCACAAAGTGTTTTTTACATCTTGTTTCAGACTACCTTGCTATTCCGTAGATAAAACCGGTTTTTGTGAGTGGACTCATTTGTAGAAGTAGGTAGCTAGTAGGGTTAGTAAATTACTTTGTAAAACGTAACGAGTTAATAACTTAGGAGATTTATGGGCAACGGGAAGTACGGAAACTTGAACGGTACTTTACAAGCTTTTATTTAACTTAAAGTGTAGTTTTGTAATTGGTATGTTAGTGTATTAGTGTGTTGCTTTGTTCTGGTCAAATCTTGCAAGCTTAATTAGAACCACTTTTTCTCACATTAAGGAGCGGAAATTTTGCATTAACCTTCCGTCCTGATGACAAGGCATTTTTATGATAGGCATAACTTGATACTGCGTGGAATATCCAGACAAGGAAACTCCTCGACAGGTAGTTAACAATGGAGTTCTGAAATTATATGTTTCTTCGTATTAAAGGTTGTGTTTTTAAATATTTTAATAAAGCTTATTTCGTTTTATATTTGTTATTATAAGCGGCGGAGATTACTTAAAGTTTTTCTCTAACGCAGTCTGTTTACGCAAAAAAAATCGGCGAAATTAGCATTTTGTATTCTCAAATAGCAGTGGTCGTTTCAACGTTGGTCTCTCTAACTGAAGGTTCACCTGCGGCACACAATTTTTAAAGTTACGCGCATATTAGAAGTTACTACGGTGAAGTAAAATATCATGAAGAAAGCTGCACACCTGTGAATTCTCCGTGAAGTTTTCAAAGGTGAAGTCCAACAAACCGCACATGGCCAGCATGGTGGACTATACCCTGTAGCTCCCACATTCGAGCCCAGCTGTGGGACAATTATGGGGTGCAATGATGATGACCAAAGCCCTCAAACAAGTGCTTATAATATTGAAATTTGTACGACTCACTTGCATGGATCAGTTCAAGACAGTTCAGTTCACGACAAGTTCTGTTATGTACAGTCCAATAAAAAAAGGAAAAAGTTCATAAAATTTTATACAACTATCGTTGAATGGAAGTACCTTCTTAGATATTTTTATGTTGAATGAGTCCATTAAGCACTTTCTTTGAACAGCGTAAAAGCGGTTATTACTTAGAAAAGATATTTACGGCCGATAAATTCTTGAGCTTTCATTTCTTTTACACGCACCTACAAGGGACTAAGTGCGAGCGACTTAAGTAATCATTATCAACTTTGCGTGCGACAGTAAGTGCCCTCCGAAGCACGGAAGCGTTCAAGATATTGATGCCACTAGTAGTCTTTCGTCCACATGCCAGTATAGTACTCTGGATTACGGAATGGCGTCATTTTTAGAAGTCTTCCAAAATAGAATCGTCTTTCGAAATCATTTAAATAGACTCCGAATATAATTTGTTTTGTGGGTTAGATAAACTACAAAGGAAATTATTATTTATATATAAATTTAAATACGCCTACAGCATTCTGTACTATGTAATAAAAATATGCGGACACAGACGTGGTAAGAAGCTAGTCCTACCAATATTATAAAAACGAAAGTTTGTGAGGATGGATGTTTGTTACTCCTTTATGCAAAAACTACTAAACCGATCTGGATAAAATTTGACACAGAGATAGATTATAGTCTAAAATAACATATAGGCTACTTTTTATCGACGTAACTACCACGAGGGCGAAACCGCGGGCATCTCTAATTCATAACATACTAAAACAGTATAGTACGGTCAGCATGCGAGTGTAAATAGATGTTTCCGAGCCGTTGGGCACTTGAGCGGAGTGACCAGTGAACTGATACACAGACAACCGTTTTATTATCTCTGATATAGGATCCATTGAGCTATTTTTATTATGCTTCAATTTCAATGTGTTAAGGTAGGTTGATACCAAGTTTTCATTAATAAGCAGCGCGTATATATATACTATATATTATCAAACGTGTATTCAGTTCTATTAGAGAATGTAAACGGAGCAATCGGTAATCTGTTCCGCCCCACTGACTGCAATAGATGAGTGGACTCCACCGAGTCCTTCCGTTCACAACGATCTGATACTATCTCAGTATTCTGTTCTTAGTGTTAGTACCTTGTATAAACCAATTAGGCTATGACTGCTATGGACTCTTCGGTTACATACATTACTAAATGTGTATTCAGGTCTATTAGAGAGTGTAAATGGAGCAATCGGTAATCTGTTCCGCCCCACTGACTGCAATAGATGAGTGGACTCCACCGATTCCTTTCGCTCACAACGATCTGATACTATCTCAGTATTCTGTTCTTAGTGTTAGTACCTTGTACAAACTAATTAGGTTATCACTGCTTTGGAGTCTCTGGAGTACATATACGCTATTTAAGCGGCATTTTGATGCAGGGAGGCTTTGTTATCGATATAGAGACCAAAACATTTTTTTCGGATATATAGTCTGTCTATCTGTATGTCTGGTCGAGCTTCACTAAAAGACCACTAGACAGATTTAGATAAAACTTAGTATAATCGAAGTTTCGAACCCGAAAATGGTCATAGGATAGGTTTTATCACAGGAAATGACTTTGTCCCCGCAGGATAACAGGTTAAAATGTGTATGGTAACTCTGAAACCACTGGACCACTTCAGATACAGTTGTGCATGTTTTTAGCTTATATGACGAGAATAATTATCAGATAATCTATCCAATTTTCGAATCTCCAAGCTCTTTCTCGAAGCGAGAGCAATCTCTAATACCCATAATTTTGGAGGTATCTAAATTGCAAGTGATTTAGAGAAAAGAATGCACATATTAGCAAGATAATACGGATTCTAAGAAAAATATTTTTTACTTTTCGAATTTAATATACATATGTTTCCTAAATATTAAAAGTTTAATTGAGTCTACTTTAAAATTTAGTTAATGTCATTTAATAAATTTTGCCTTTTAACCAATGACATCCTTTTAACTCGGCTTATCTATACAATGAAATGGTGTACACCACACGTATGTGAACCAATGTGAACATTTATTACGTACCATCATGTATATAGGCCAAAGGCCACGGCCAAATGGCCACGGTGAATACTTTCTTAATTAAAGGACCCCTTTAATTATATTTCATACTCAGTATTTCTTAAAAAGTGCTAAACTAAATTCAAATTATTTTATATTTATTTATTCCCAGCTGGTAAACAATTTACGTAAGTCAAAATACGCCATCGCTTCAAAAAATTCCTACACTGAGTACTTCGAAAAAGCAGCAGCGAAAAATTCCCGAAAAGATACTTAATTACAGTACAACACAAATAACATGGTTAAGGCTGTTAATTATTATGGTTAAATAGTACATATAAGTATATATTCCTCGCACGTAAAGGCGAACGTGTATAATAATTGTGAATCAGATTACGCCGCCTCGCAATGTTTACGTTCATCAACGGGCGCCAATTCCGTTCTGTTAACAAAGCATTTTTTAAAATAACATCACAATTGTATCGTCGCGACACAAAGTGTAATATTGTACGTGTGTTTTAAATGATTTGAAATGTTGTTTACGTTTTAACAAAAGGATTCGTTATTTTTGTTCGGTATTGTTTACCAGGTTTTGTTATATACTATTGTTTTGTGATATTTTATTTATTGTGTTATAATAGCATGTATGTATAGTTTACTATTTAGATAAATTAAATTTAGGCCACTCCACTGCTTTGGGTTACAAACCTGTTATGGTGGAGCTGAAGTTTTAAATAAATAAATAAATTTTGAGAATACTTGTCGCTTTTCCTATTAATTAGATTTATATGATTTTTCTTTATGCATTATATAACAGTAACGTTTGAAAATAAATATATTTTATAATTTTTGTATAACTTCCCTCAGTTTAATTGTATTTACTAACTAGTGGTAAGTGACATCCTATGCCTAAGTTCACTGTCTACATCAGCAAAAACGCTTTTATACCGCCTGCCCTAAAAAAGAAATCTTTTAGCATCTCTTTTAAAGAACACCGTGTCATTTCACACTGGCATAAAAGTACAGAACAACTGAAAACGTCCTATTTGGCCCAAATACGATTAAAAAGCAAATATTTCCATTTCCTACATACAATTTGCATCACGACAAAATTCAAAGAGTTATTTTTCAGGCAAGCTTTTAATCCTTACAAAGGATTTAGCATTTCTGTTTTATTTTCAAAACTAGTAATGTATTGTACTAGATGGCAAAAAAGCTGAGTTTGACGCCTATATGAAAGGGTCACGAGCGGAACGATAATGGAAAACGGATTAGTGAGCGAGCTTTCTATGTAAAGCTGACAATCTATACGGCGCTTGCAGCGGGATTGAGAGCATTGCGATGAAACAATAACATTCAGTTACCTGCTGAACTGGGACAGTTTGATGTAACTAACTTGTTATACTAGAACTTAAAACTTGCTTCTTCGTTGGCATTAAACATTTCAAAACTTTAAGGGGTACTCACGATAAGTGTTGCGGTGACCGATGCATGACCGTGCATGACTGATGCAACTTGGTCGAAATCCATGTTAATATTATAAAGGAAGGATCCTCTTTCCGGAATATTCTCTTCAATTATATTTCATTATTTTTAATATGAAACTATTCTTAGTCAATGAAACTTTCGTAGCTATGTATCGAAGGTCGTGAATTATGTTAGATGTAGGTAAGTCATTTGCATGCAGCGAAGGAATTGGTGGAATATGAACTGATTTCCTCACACTCGTATCGGTGTTACGTGCCCTTCGAAGAATAATACTGCCAAGGTTTGGTACTAGCGGTCTAACATAAAATAAATTACCAGCGTCTGTTTCTGCTCGAGTATTATGTAGGTGTCAAAACAAAAAGTGAATAGGCTTCTTTACTACTACACCACCACTTACCATCAGGTGGTTGGGTTACGTGGTGGTAAGTGATCACCGCCGCCCATTGACGTTAATAACACCAGGTTGGGGAGTCGCTAATGCGTTGCCTGCCTGGAAGGAAGTAATAGAACCGCATACAGGGGGAAGAGAAACAAACAAGGGAAGCAGTACATCGCTAAAACAACTGGGATAAACTAACAGCAACTGACTCCAGATACATCAACAACATACCACTTCAGGGCGGGAGATAGAAGAAGAATGGGGAGGATGATGGATGAAGGACGGGGAGAAAAAGAGGAGAGAATAAAAACATTGTATGTCTGTCAGATGTCAGCTGATAGACTTTCACAAGCCGACCGCTCCGGATGGAAGCCACCCCGCGCTGTTCGACTGGGTGTTGCGATACTTCCAAAACGACCCCACGGGCTTCAAGGCACCCCTCTATCTCCAGCATCAAGGTACCCCACACCGTTCACCATACTTCACCTCGTGGTATACTCCGGACCACAGCTATTATTATTTTTTGTGGTAAACTTATCCCCGTTCATAATGCAATGTCTCTGGATCTCCTCAGTCATGAGGAAACTGTTTTGCCAGACGAGCAGACAGGTCACTTGATGGTAAGAGACTTTCTCAATCTGCATTGACGCTCAGAATTGCTCAGTAGTAGGCCATTATTGGATTGAACCCTGGGTGGACTAAAAATACTGTATATATGATTCCAGGTCACTCGCGAACTATAATAGGGTACGAGAGACACAAGGACGGGAAGGCCACGCTGCTGGTCCTGGACCCCTCCCACTCACCAGCACAGGTTGGTTACATGAAACTGTTATAAAGACATTATTTTTTTGAGATTATGTCATCGCACACACATGAGCGCGCACGCACACGCAACTATACATTATACATACACGCACATACACACATACTCAAACATGTACAGTAATGTTTATATTCGTTGAAGTAAAATTTTTTATCATTTAAAAAAAACCAACTTCAAATACCAAAGTAATACAATGAAACTATTATTGTCAACGTATCCTCAAGCAATAAAATACGCGTTATTAAAGATAAGCCTAAATCCGTCAGATGTCGCTCAAAATTACATGGAATTATCCAGAAGTTCTAGCTAATATTTGTGTGTTATATATAAAAAACATACGGATAGAGTACCACCTCCTTTTTTGAAATCGGTAAAAAGAGTTCTAGGACACTTAAAAAAGGTAAATTCTTTCTAAAATGAGAATTCTCAAGAGCCAGAACGAGCTAAGAATGAGCCAATGTCTCGAACGATGATATAAGTGATGACAATGTGCTCTTCTCACCGAGCCGGTCCGTGCAGGTGCGGCAAGTGGTGTGCGGTAACGCAGCCGCGTGCAGCACCGCGCTGCGGCTGTTGCGGCGCGGCTCGTCCGCGCTCCGCGCGCGGCAATACCAGCTGCTTTGCGTCACTGGACTCATGGCTACCGACGAGGAGTATGAGGTATGTTTTTGGGATATGCGCTCTCTCTCTCTCTCATATCGGTTTTTGTCTCTCTCTCTAATATCACTTTCTATCTCTCCCTCTTATATTGGGTCTTTTAGCTCTATCTCTTCCTCTCTTTCTTTTTCCCTCTCTCTCATATCAATTTAAACTAGTTATAACCAGTAGTAACATTAAATAAATCTAGCTTGGATGTGTCAGATGAATGTTTCTTCTTTGGTCATGGATTTTAATAATGGTGTTTCATGTTTTTGTCCAAGAGCGAAACCGAGAATGCTAGAGCAGAGTATCAATATGTAATCATTTATTACCTGTATCAGCATTATTGCCTATAAACATTCAACCCAATCGATTTCAGGCCAGCAAAGTCCTCCAATCAGTGCGTATTCCATAAAACGAATGAAGACAACATCAATATGGAGTCAATCATGGACAATCTCTTCGAGAGCAGTCGTCTGTGACGTCAGTTCCGGGGTAACATGTACCTTATTATTATTTTATTTAATTATATTATTTATAATGTTTAATTTATTGGTACATTAATATGGCATAAATATATGCGTTTTTTTCGTGAAGAATTTTATTTATACCAAAACTGTTAAATTATAAAAAAAATGTAAAAAAAGATGTTATTATCAATCAAATATAAAAAAACGATATTATCGATCAACGGTGTTATTTAACATTTTTATAAAAAAAGTTGTATTGTTTTTATAAAAATATGTTTTTTTTTGTTCTGAATGTAGAAAGTATGTTATTATAGTATATTTAAAATATTTTTAGAATTATTATTTAAATTACAATAATTGTACTTACAGTCTCACATTTAGAAATTATTGTATTTATGTATATAATAATCTGTAATCCAAAGTAAATTATGATAATAATTTTTCATAATCAGTTAGCATTATAAATTGCATGTTGTATGTTTGATTTTATGTTGTCTAACTCCGTCCAACATATGATTAGAGTCTTCAAAATATTTTATTGATATCTTGGGTTAAAAGGATATGTGGATGTATATTGAATAATTCTCTTTAACAGTTTAGTAGATTCATTTATTTTTTATTTGTTTTTCACAAACTAACCTTACACAATTACAAACTAGCTCACTCAGGGTTTAGTTGTCTCTAAACCAAAATTTAATTAAAATTGGTTTAGCGATTTTACTGTGAAATCGTAACAAAGTTCTTCTAAGCTTTTAGTAAACTTTTTCTTCATTAGTAAAATTTATATTTTTTTTAACTGTGGCTCGTGGCTCACTGAAAATAATGATAAAACCTAAAGAGTCTGATGAAACGGCATGTGCGACGGTAGATACCGTAAGAGTTATATTGATTTTCGCAAATAGAGCTATATCACAAAAGGGTTTTTTATGCTTGAACTAATCACACTAACAGAAGTTTTGTTAGTTGTTATTTTGTTTAGACCTGTTTGGCCTAAACGTGTGTAATAAAAATAAATACAGCGAATCACATGCTAAAACTTGCGAAATTTGTTAAAGTAAATATAAACACAGGCCCTGCATATTCAGATACATTTGTACATTAAATATACTTATGCCATATTAAAGTTACCACTTCCGTTATATAGTCACTGTATTGCAAAAATTAAAATACAAAATCGTTGTTTTAAATATATGTCAGACTTGGACATGTCACACGTTTGTTTAGAGACGGACAGACAGACACAAAAACATAGATATGTGTTACGGTCCAAATATTATTTTAACTGGTACTCACGATAGGTATATGTCTTGACGTAGTGAGTACCTGTTGAAATCATGTATATTTTAATTTAATGTGACTATATAACTGTTTTTTTTTTATTTATATAGTTATAATTGAATAATTATTTAGCAAAGTTGTGATACCTTGTAATTAATGTAATTATAATTTAGATGTATTTTTGGAATTAATTTATCAACTACCTGTTGTTTGTTTGTCAATTATCGTATAGTTTTGTCAATTCCTTCGTGTCCCTTCATAGTGTACTCATATATTAAAATATTTTTATTACAACGATAATTATTTATAATTATATGAAATAATTTATTTGTATAATCATGGTCTTTATGCGATACTGGTTAGATTTAATACGTAAATAACAATAATAATAACAACAACAATAATAACAGCAACATAATAAAAAAAAATACTGTATTAATTCCAATATTATTGATGAAATCTTAGATTTTTTCATTTATTAATTCCTCGTTCATTCAATTGTTTAGTGTATTGCATTATATAATTATGTTATTGTTATTTTTATATTATTTTAATATGACATCAGCAAAAAAGTTATTGCGTATTAACTCTCCCGTATACTACACAAGGCAGTCCCGGCATCAGCGTTCATCCCGATAGATAATGTAGTTATTATACTAATTAATAATTATAGTATCTTGTTAAAACTGCGGTTTTAATTGTATATTATTATTTTTATGTTCTTTATCTGTAATTAGAAGAATACCGTAATGATTTTTTGTCACGGTATTTCGGTAAAGTGACTTAGAAAAAATAAAAAAAATAATTTGTCTTTTTTATATGTCCGATAATTACATGTAATATTTTTTGTGTCAATTCATTAATAAATATGAATTGAAACCGCAGTTTAAAATTTAAAAAGTAAAATTAATAATACATGCTTCGTGATATGCCTTTCAGTGAGTAAATATTGATAGTTAGGTGCTAAGAAGTAATGTTAATATTAACGTGTCGAAAGACGTAACACTCGGAACTTGGTAAACTTTGGATATTTCAAAATTACGGCAACGAGAAATAAAAAACAAATTTATGAGCGTAACGTAAAAAAATAAAAACGTTATATTATATATTATGAACGTAAAAAAATAAGATTATTTAAATAAAGAAGATTTCGATATTAAAAATATATTATAGAAATGTTATTTTTTTTAACACCAAATTAGTTTACACAATAGGACTTCAGTTTTGAAATAAAAGGAATTTCATCAGTTTTCAAATTCAAATAAAAGAAAAATCGAATTTCTTTTCTTTCCTTAATCTTGCGTGTAGTTAAAAAAAATATAAATTTAGTAAATTGTGTCTTTATCAATAATATGCCACAATTAAAAAAATATATGGAATTAGAATTTAAAAAAATTAAAACATATTATTACCCAGATCATTTTCCAAGTACCGAGTGTCGTCGGCCGACGCAATGTATTCAAACGCTTTACGATAACACGAATAATCATTTGCACTATCACGATAGTTCCTAAAGGAATTGCATCAAGCGTTCGCTTGTGGAGTGACGAGAAAGTATGTTTGGAACAAAATATGGTGCCCAATTCGATTTTTTTTAACTTTTTTTTGTCAATTTTAAATTTTTTTGTCAATCTCGTGTGTTTCTATGTTAATCTTGTGTGTATTTTTTGTGTAATTTTGAATTTTGTCGTTTGTAACGAATGGTTCTTTAGAAATAAAATGCACAAAATATAAAATGCAGTAGTTTAAAGTGTAACATATTTACGATATATTTCATGTTGCATAATAAATAAGCATTTAATGCGTTGTTTTAAAATATTAATGATACGTCATTTTATTATAATGTGACGTTTTATTTATTTATTAATAATTTTATTTTGTAAATAAAATACATATTTTATTAATTTGATATGTTTAAAATGTAGATAACATTTTTAGCAATTTTGTGCAACACACACACTATAAAAAATAACATATAATTTTTTCATACACTCTTAATTTT
>DWJZ01004362.1:0-15462 GCA_018249125.1 Asbolis capucinus | reverse complement strand
ATGCTATTTAGCATTAAGTCCGCCTGTTGTAACAATATTTTGTTGAAGCAATAAAGAATAAATAAATAAATAAATTTCGTATGCATATTCGTGTCTATTTAAGTGCTTTATACGATGGAATACCCGGTAGCAGATTGGCAACGTGGAGTTCTTCTACATGCCTTTGAAGCAGTCCTTTACCTAGCAATAGAGTTATTGGGACATCATACAATGATCTGGGGCCATACAATGTTTATTCTTCTCTTCATCTCCTTAATGGCATAAAACTAAGCATGGGTCACCTCATTGGGTAGTTCTAGAACATAATCTAACACTACTCTGATGCCGAGAGTAGCCGTGACGTATTTCGGAAGTTTCTATGTTATCTCTGCTATGTCGGGCCTTAACTAAACGATTCATCATTCATCGTTGCAACCCATAATTGTCCCACTGCTGACATTGACAACTTTATGGAGAACTAACAGGATTGCAGGTTTCCTCACTATATATTCCGTCACCGTCTCTTTTAAGCAACTTTTCTGATACGCACATACCTTCGAAAATTAAGAGTTGCACGCCGCAGGATTTGAACCCACGATTCTTCAAGAGACCAACTTCTAAATTATATTCGGCTTAACAATTGCTATCTTAAAAAACTAGGCACATTTCTTAATCCGTCTTTCAATATCTTTTTCAGACTTCCGTAGACGGCGAGTGCAATGATACTATCGATTCTGTAACGTTTATGATAAACAGTATAGCGAACTCCAGCAGCGGAGTGGCGGCGATAGTCATTAGCGCTCTCATCAGATATATAGGGAAGAAAGTTCTTCTTGTTTCTGTGTACTGCACCATTGGAGTTTTCTGTATCCTGATCAATTTTGTGGCACAGAAAATTGTGTTCGCTGTATTGTTATGCGCCACAGCGCTCATGGGTCTCGCGATAGGACCAGTCAACTCTTATTCCGTTGAACTTTTCCCAACTCATTTGAGGTAAGCACTAAGAACTACTTACTTTCCCACTTCCTACAATATAGCTCATAAGTAGGAGTTACTGGCAGACGAATGGGACGGAAGATGATTAAATGATGGGGAGAAACAGAAGAGCACTCAGCCGGAACGAACACTGACTTTGTATTCCAAGCCGTCCCAATACGTCACATTTTTTTATTTATTCTGATCGCTTCGAAAACGATATAAACATCTTTAATATTTCTTAATTTAATAATTCAATATTATTGAACAGAGGTATGGCAGTAGGACTTTCGATGATGGTAGGCCGCATTGGGTCCGTGGCGGGCTCCAACGTGGCAGGAGCCCTCATAAACACGGTGTGCGAAGCAACGTTCTATCTATTTGGAGGACTACTGATATGTGGGTATTTTGTCTTTAATAAACGTTTAATTACACTCACCTCCGCCATTATGTTGTGTTACCGATGCTTTCGACATCAAGCATAACGCTAATATCATGGATAAAACTGATTGGGAGGGGGCAACTTTCCCAGATTTTACCTTACATTTGTCGAAAAAGTACATACGAGTATGTTAGGTGCATTATATTATGCCTCAGTACCATAAAAATATTCAGCTTATCCGCCTGGGTTATTCTATTCCTCCCACCATGGGTCAAAAGATGGTTACGCCCATTGATAATATCAATACCTGCCCTGGACCTCGTTAAGTGGTACCATCGCGCAAAGCAAATTATATATAAAGGCATGAACGTAACGTTTTTTGCCAAGAAAATATGACTCTAACCGTCACCAGCCATAAGCCAAGTTATTTAGGATCTTTTTAATCTGCAGATTTCACTTATCTTAAAATTTGCACATATACCTGCATACTTTTTTACAATACGTCCTTCACTCAACGGTAGTCTGGAAGAAATCGCTATTAAAGCGATAAGACCGCCTATTGTGCATTGTATATTTTATTAATTTGCTTGTATTTTAACCCTAGTGTGCACAATAATATATTGTATTGTATTGTAAGAGTTCGCGTTTTAGTTAATTCTATTCTTTTATCTTTTCAGCATGCGGTATGTTATCCTTGCTGTTGCCAAAGTCCAAAGAGGAAGTGAGACAACGAAAACGAAATAAAATTATAACTGTTAAATTATAGTACCTGCTACAAAGAGATCTCTGCAAAACAATTTATATCATTTACATTTTCATTTAATGAAATAAAAATGAAGACAATCATAAACGAGTTTTATTACAACAGTATTTATGTCGTTGCGATATCGTAAAATTGACCATTTCATGATTTGCTCTATTGTACGAAGTAGAAAATATTCACTTTCCATGTCCCATGATATGGCCCGATCAGATCGATGAACCAATTATTGTTCAACGATCACAACAACGTTTGATTCTATGTTAAAATAGTAACACTATTGTCTGTAATACAAGCTGATAAACAGTGCATAATAATATTGTTGACAAAAGTGCATAATAGTATTGTTGACAAAAGTGCATAATAGTATTGTTGACAAAAGTGCATAATAACATTGTTGACGAAAGTGCATAATTTTATAACGCACAGAACTCAAAAATTCAACGCCAGGATCGTATGCTATTCACAAGTAACGTCTAAATCTAGATATTTTAAAATTCATTAATTTGAAGTGATAGATACGACACATTTATTGTGCAAGTGTATCCCATTCGCTACTTTGGTTTCAAAAAATTGCTACGTTACAATACCTACTTGTTAATTAGTACATAGTAAATATATTGAATCAAGAAGACTTTCGTATCTATCATGACCGTCTACTGTAACCATAGACATAGTAATTAAATAGACTTGCAATCATAATAGCGTCACCGAAATTGTTATATTCACCCCATCAAAAACATAAATATAAAATGATAGCCATTTCAAAGTTGATAAGGCTTCATCCTCGACCAACAGAATCTAGAACTATATAGATCTCAGTCGGTACCCATATGAGTACCAAGTTTTGTGTTCTTTGGGATGTACTGTAAGGTCATGATTTTACTTTTACTACTACGCCAACAAGAAATCTTCAATTAAATTAGTGTTATAAGTCAATTCCTGTAACCAAAGTTATTGAAGAAAGCACTTAGCCCAAAACACGCCCGGCGTCAACCATCCATTGGGGTCAAAGATCCGAACCACTGTCGACAGTACCAACCGCTTTGTCCAAACCTTACAGATGTTAAAATCCTGCACACGAAACTTGCAGACATCTGGGACTGGTTGGTAAACTACTACTACTGCAAGGACAGCACTAGGATTGCCCACTTTCTCGACCAGATGTGGAGCTGGCTGTTAGTCTTACGGTAAACCAACAAGGAGGTAATGCGAGTTGGATTATTATTTTTTAGTTACTGAAGTCAGTCTGGGCACCGCATTCGGCAAGGATTCACGTAAATCCCATGTCCTTTTTTTAACCGCCCGCATCGCTTGCACCGCTGGTGATTTTTGTGGAAGAATTTATGTTTTCGTTAAACTATAGACTTGACAGTGTTTTGTGGAGAAGTACTTCTCGGAGTGTGTGGGTTAAGACCCTGTAAAGAACGTTGCAGCAAGTGATCGGAGCCGATTACGCCGGCTCACCGGACTCGCCGGCGTTCATGTTCGTTGATCGTGAACCTGCAGGCGCCTTCAGATTTCATTAAGCTACGCGGATTATCTGTCTCAGCACTGTCCGTTGTCAGAGTTTAATTTCAAATAGTTAATTTTGATAATTAGATATCTTGCTTCTTATGACTGATTTTGATAAGCCGAATAATAAGATTTCTGCCTCAAACAAACTCAAGACCACAGCACCACATGATTAGATAGATAAGTAGTAATAATGTTTTGTAGCATTTGTTGATAATTATATAATAGTTTTTTAATGATATAATAATGACACAATAATGCTTTTAATTGTGAGGATGATGCAGCTGATGAAGTAATAAATCTACAATCATTGTTTGATCAAAATATTCAGCCAGGACATTCAGGGACAGAGCGCAAAGTTGAACTGATTATAGATTAGGCCCAGCGAGAACGGTTAAATGTTTGTTCACAGGCCTACTTTGCTGGATGGGTAGTGCACAAAATATTGCCTTACTTCTGAACAACCTTTCTACCTCTTAAAAACTTCCTTAACTCTCAACAAAGCGATTCACATAATTGGATAAGTCAAAAAGAATATAATATGGAAAATTCACCCTTATGCTACCCATCCAAAGAGGCACTCAGAAGTTTCGATACAATTGTCACTGAATCAAGTGAATACTTTCAACAAAATGCTCAAAAGTATAATATTGCAAATAATATAAAAAAATACAATATTAAGCAACTATTCGATTGATTTCATCAATTGTACCGAACACTAAGAAGTACTCCTTGGTCTATTCATTGCTTTTACTGCTGATATTCAATAATGAATTTGTACAGTATTATAAATAAAATTTTGAAGGGGACAAACATTTATCGTTTGAGAAATTGCATTATGCAGACAAAAGCCTTATTAAAATTCAAAAAGAAATTCATAAATTAATGTTTTATTAAGTATTTTTTTCCTTTCATTTTGAATACTAAGCAGAATAGTTTCTAATTAAAATGCATATACAAATCTCGATTTCTTTGGCTGTATATTTTGTATTCCTTTACCCAACCACTTTTTCTACAATAATATACTATGAAGCTCTTTGGCTGTATATGTCATATTCCTTTAACAAACTAAATTTTGTATAAAACCACAAAATGTCAAGCTCATCCAGTGATGTATCTATGGTCCGAACGATTTTTTTTGTATCAGAAACTCGTCAATTTCGTCTGTACGTGTAACAAATAAAAATAAATAACAATTAAAAATATTAAATTAATATGCATAATTTTGACTCTGATAGTGAAGATGAGTTGCCTCCAGGGTGGGAAGAAAAGTCAACTGAAGATGGAAACGTTTACTTTATAAAGTACGAAAACTTATCACTGATTTTATCAACTTCCATTTAATTTACGTATAACTTTTTTAAGACCAGATATGTAATAGTTTTGCTCAAAATCGTCACACTGATAAACATTTCGTCATTCTTCATTCCTATTCATATGTTGTAGTACGTGTAACAACAAAATACAATGGACCCATCCTCGAACAGGCCGTAAAAAAGTTATTCCAAAGGACTTGCCTTATGGCTGGACAAAAACAGTAGATGATCAAGGTAAAGCAATTTATGTGCAAACAGAAACTGGGAACAAAACCTATGTTGATCCAAGACTTGCTTTTGCTAAAGAAGAGAAGAAACATGTACATGATTTCCGTCAGAAGTATGATGCTTCTACTACTGCATTTCAGGTATGATAATTTATCTATTTCTTTTTCCATTATATCGGCTTTCTCTTCCCTTTCCTGTTTTCTCCTTTCAAACTTGGAATTACATAGAAAAAAATTGTACAATAGACATTAACAAGTAGGCTTTAAACTCGAACATTAGAACTCTGTTTAGTTGTGTGGAACCCTATTAATATCGTGTATAATTCTTTTTCTTAAACTCATTTTTACTCTCCTTAGTTACTCATTAAATTTCAGATATTACATGGAGTAGACTTATCAGGGAAATATGCATTAATAACAGGATCAAATACCGGTATTGGATATGAGACTGCAAAATCACTGGCTCGCCACGGCTGCAATATTCTATTTGCAAACAGAAATATGGAGGCCACACAGAAAGCCATACAGAATATTGTGCAAGAAACTAATGCATCTGAAGATAGCTTGAAGTCCGTTCATTTAGACTTATCTTCTTTTCAAAGTGTAAAAAAGTGTGCTATAGCTGTAAAAACGATATTTTCAGAGTAAGTTCTAGTTTCTGTGATTCCGATAACAAATATGCTTATGAGGAGTGCAAGTTTGCTCTCTCTTATGGGTGTAACCCATAGTCAATAATGTAGGCAAAGTAATTGTCTAAAAATATAAATTGCTTTTTCAATTTTGTAAACAAACTAGCTCTTACACATTACACAAACTACCTCGTGTTCAAAAAATTTAAAAAGGCAAAGTCAAATTGTTATTGCTTGTTGCTTTTGCAGACTTTTATGTAGGTATTTGTGAGCTCTACAACTTTCATTCAAAAATATTTCATAAATGGTTTCAATCTACTTGTTTAATTTTGGACACTTACCAACTTGCTTACCAAGAATCCTTTTTAGTTTCGGGGATAATGTGTAGTGTGTGATTCCATAGCACATATTGACAAAAGACTTTTTTAAATCAGTTCAGTAGTTTTTGATGCAGACAAACAAAAAATTATTTCCTGTTTATAATATTAGTGATAGCTACATGTATCAAGAAAATGTACCCCATGGACATTGGCAACACCAAGAGTATCACCAATGCAATACCAGCAAACAAGGAAGTGACACCAATCTGTGGTCCAGACACTAACAATGTTCTGCTCCAGGATAGATAACAAACTAAGAATGTAAGGATGATTAAAAAATATAGATTCACCAGCGTAGTATGTTGATAAAAAGTAGCCTATGTGTTAGTTTGGACTATAATCTATCCCTGTGAGAAATATTATTTGGACCTGTTCAGCAATTATTGCACGAAGCATTACCAAACATTCATCCATCCTCACAAACTTTTGCATTTATAATATTAGTAAGAAGAACATTAATGAACATAGGATTGATACTTTTCAGTCACCTGGACATGCTGATATTGAATGCTGGAGTGTTTGGATTGCCACATGAACTAACAGAGGATAAATTAGATAGAACATTACAAGTTAACCACCTAAGTCATCTGTATCTAGCATTGTTGCTAGAACCTCTACTGACGAAGGGTTCCAGGGTCATATTTGTATCTTCAGAATCGCACAGGTAATTTATTCGTTTCTGTTAAAAATGTCTGTTTGATGGGGTTGGTTTTAACAAACCAGAGTGAAACATTAACATACACACACACACACACACACACACATTTACACGCTCATTCTCATACTCTAGGATTCCCTCTGTGGATTAGTAGCTGTTGTAGATGCTAACAAACTTTCATATTTTCCGTAAATGCCTGCCCTGGCTGGGAATTTAAACCAGAATGCTGGTTTCCCATGCAGGGTGCTACCAACAGGGCTACAGGTACGAGCAAACTTAAGGGAGCTTAGGTATGACACTAACCCCTACTTCTCTTGATGTAACTTTAAATATATTTTTTTTAGTATTACAATGAAAAGTCATGTTCAATAACTGAAATTTTAAAAAATTTCATTTCAGGTTTGCAAATCTGAAGAATGTATTTCTTCATCAAGACATATCAACTCCAAAGGATCTGTATCTATACAATATGATGGCATATAATAATTCTAAGCTGTATAATGTTGTAACAGCTGGTGTAAGTATATTGAATAACAGATAATCTCTTTTATAATTAAAAAAAAACGCCTTCAATTGGCTTCAACAAGTAATAAAATATCATTGTCAATGTATATAGCCGTAGTCTACTCATCAGACGTCGTTAAATATTACATGGAACTATGTGACAAGTACTAGCATTCCAATAAAAAAAGAGTTTTCAAAATTGGTACACTGCATACAAGATAATAAAGAGCATATAGAAAAATATAAAAATTAAAAACTCAAAAACCAGTACTGAATAAATGTCACCCATATACAATATTAATCTATGGATGGCGCTAAATAAGTGTTAGCTTTGAGTGAAATAAGAATCATCCAAATAACAATACTTAAAACATTAATAACTCAAAAACTACTCAACAAATGTCGCTCAAATTAAAATAGGAACACATGACAAGCATTAGCTTTTGAACAACAAAGTATTGTCAGAATTGATCTGGTTCAAAAAGTTCAAAAGTAACAAAAAAAATAACTAATTGAGAAACGTCTCCCTTTCTGAGGTTGGTAAATAACCATAGATATAAGGAACACTAATTATAATTACGTAGTTATTATTTTATACTTAGATAAACATTGTTTATAGCTAACGTCAGAACTGTTATGTGTTTTACTTGAAATTTTATTTATTTATTGTAGAATGTATGTTAGTATTCAAATTATACTTTTATTTAAGATATTGAGCGAAGAATGGAAGACTAAAGGAATATATGTAAACTCACTGCACCCAGGAAATATGGTTTTTACAAATCTCAGCCAGTCTTGGTGGCTGTACCGACTTGCCTTCTTTTTAGTTAGACCATTTACGAAGTCACTGGTAAGTGAAGTATTCCCTGCCAACCAATAGATCACATCTTTCTCTCTAGTCGGTCACTCCTGTCTGAAGATCGTGGTCAGCGTTAAGACTGCATTCGGCACGGATGATCTGCCTCCAATGGTTTCTGTTCAGTGTCTCTGACAACCATGTTAAATCTGTAACACAAAGAGTTTTTCACTTGATTAGTCCGCCTTGTTGGTAATAGAATAAAATAAATCACATAACAAGCAATAAAAGAAAAAATCATAAAATCCTTATCAAATAATGCCTAATAAAAAAAAGGTTTTTTTTATTTTAACAGTAAATTAAAAAAGCCTTTTTATTTGTAATTAACTGTTACATTTAGAAGACAGTAAATGTAAATAATAGTATCCAAGGTTCTGAAATTTAAAAAAGTAAAAGTTTGAAAATAATTCACTGTAACTTTGAACATTTTTTTAACATAATAAGATAATTACTACTACTTACAAATTATCTAATGGTAAGTGGCAATGTAGCCTTGGATAGTAAAGCACATTCATTTAGAAGAAGCCTATTAACTCTTGTCTTGAAGATATTAAAGTAATTATTACATCTAGGTTGCAGCTTATGTAGACACTCTGCTGAAAGACATGGGGTAAATTAATATAAATCAAGTCAAATAATCTTAATTCTGAAATACAGAGGTACAGTTAAGGTGTTATATAATATTGATTATAGTAGATATGAATATAGTAGGTAGGTAAAAACATTAATTTAAAAAAATTATGGAATATTAGCATTTCTCGGTCAAATTGTTGCAATTTTTTTTTAATTCCTGGACTTCAGTTGTGGTACGAATAGACACCTAACTGATATTTTATTGTTGATATCCATATTAGTGCAGACCTCGACTTAAAGTTTTGTGTTGTATACCTTACCATACTTCCCGCGCCTCAAGGATTCGTTGGGGACTATTTGTTAATTAATTATTCAATTTTTATTATTACAGCAACAAGCTGCTGCAACAACAGTTTATGTGGCAACTGCAGCCGAATTAGAAGGCGTTACTGGACTCTACTTCAATAACTGTTTCTATTGCGAAGAATCAGCTTTAGCGCGCGACAAAGATATAGCGCATGAAGTATTCGCCATCTCGCTCAGGATGATACAGGAACGGACGGGTTCTAATGATTTACAAAAATATCTGGACAAATATACTCCCAAACAAATTAAAGAGAGTTCATAACCTTTATAAGACTACTATATTAAATTTATAATTTATTCTATATCTACATTTGATTGGGACATAATGGCTCTTAATTTTTTTACAAGATTTAATTTAACTTGCAGTGTATGTTTGTATATTGGTATAAAGTATCTTGTAAGTTTAATTAGACCCACTTCCTCTTCGAGTATGGAGCTGAAATTTTGCATAATCCGTCCTAATGACAATGCATTTTTATGATAAGCATAAGCTTATACTACATTCAGAAATGACTCCAGACAAGGGAACTCCTCAATGGTTAACAGTACACTAATGACATTTTGTGTATTGCTTTATATCCGGGGTTATTATTAAAGATTGTGTTTTTAAATATTTTGATAAACCTTGTTTATAAATATAATTAACTTAAATTATGGGTATTGTGCAACATATTAGGTTAAATAAAATGTATACTGTATTGGAAATTGTAGCCTTTATTTTATCCTAACTTTTAAACATATTATTCTAAAGACAAATTTTTGCTATTTAGCACTGTATATAAAAGTAATAAAATGTCTTCTCAATGATATAAACAGTCATGTCAACTCTATACATTTGCCCCTTTAATTTTTGTTCCCATTTGGGGTCGCTTTCCATTAAAACATATGTCAAAAGCTTATAGATTAAGCAAATACGCAGAAGGGACTCAAATAAGTACTTTGTGCCTATATGAGAATATTACTGAGATACGAAAGTTTTGGAAATTATTAATCTAACACAATTTATTGTATTAAGACTAAATTCATCAATTCCACTTGTAATCTAACTAATTATTAGTATTGCAAATTTGTAACTGGATTTCTAATAACAAAGATAGCCTTTTTCATGTTCCCTAGAAGATTCCGAACCCTTATTTACTTTAAAAATGTACGTCTGATCATCCCTCTGTTTGTCATTTCACCGTTCAGAATGTAGTGAAGAGGCACAAATACGATATAAGGCATAGACAGTGTGGCAACTACGCTCGAATCCACATCAAAAAAATAATGCGGTTCCGGATAAATTTGATTAGTTTTATAATACAGGCTTCTAACTTCCTGATTTTCAATATACTGATGCAACAGATTTCTAAACTGAAACCCATTAGCACCCATACAGGGCGGTGAAATTGGTATTTTCTTTATAAATATCTTTATTTATAACTTTGCACCTTTTATTTATTTATAACTTTGCACCTACAAGGTAAACATTTATATATTAAAAAATATAATTCAAGCTTAATGTCATCTCCATTACAGGCGCAAACTAATAAACTGAACAAACTAACAAATTCTTACATCATAGTGCCTCGCAAAATGTTTGCCCATAGTTCAGTTCTCGCGCCGCCACTGCAGATAGATACCCTTAGCATTAGAAATCTATAATTAGGCATAGATCTAATATAAGTAAGTACCTTGCTAAGAAATGTATGTAATAAAATTTCGAAAACTGTTCCTAGCTAAATATATTAATAACCTGACTCGCGGATGAGAGCTTTTTACTCGTTCACCAGATTGTTTAAAGGTATCGTTGAATAAGTCTTTTAAAACTATTATAGTTCCAAGAAGTGGGATGTAGTATTAAATTCTTACTTGGAGCCAACACCAAGCAGGTGAACTTTAACGGCATCTTACGACACCCTTGCCTTACGGACTGAAGATCAAGTTGTAGGCTATCCTAATACGATAACCATTACATGCATATATGTCAAGGATGTTTGGACTACACATAGTATGTATAACACCTTTGTTCGCAGAATCAATCTGTCATACTAATATCTGTTGCAACCAGGAGTCAAACTTGGGATTCCTAGCTATACGGGCAGGTTTTACAAGCTACAGACACCGTAGTAACAGAAGGTTAACAATTATCCAAGAAAATAATATGTACTCAAACTGATCTATATTTAAACATACAAAAGTGGAACGTTTAATACTTCAAAAAAAATACTAGACATGAAGAACTTGTTGGGCAATTAAGATGAATTAAAATGAAAAACAATTTATTTAATTCTAACCATATAATTTTAAGGCCTATCCTGTCTGGTGCGACCATAGAGTACTTTTTGCTACAATTTTCAAGTGCGTTGTAATATGTAGGTGGGTAGTTAGGTAGTAAAAATATTTTTCACATCTTTAATGTGTTTTTTTTATTTATAATTCATACTAAAAATCGTCTCCTTGTGGGCGTTTCAGTATATTTGACTTATTACTTTATACATCCATACGAATATCCGATCACTATAATTGTTTCAGGGTGAACCATCAACTAAATTGTCATGACATTTCATGTCATTGTAAGTTTGTCAGGAACGTAAATCAAAATGAGTGCATTAATTATGGTTATTTAAGTTTTACCAGCGTAAAAATCTGATCCCTGTTTTATTTCTTTCGTGTATTCGACGCAAACTAATGTTTTGTTCATAAAATACTATGTGAATCCAAGTAGGTTTGTGAGGAAATAATGCTTCTTCGGACGCTTACTATCTGTCAAGTTTTGGATTTGTAATAGTACAGTAACATGATCTGTTTAGGAGGACCTTAAAATGAATTATGTATATTGTGTGCTAACGGAAGAATTGGTGCATCGAAAGCTTTCATGATGGGAGATAAAATGAATGGAGAATACTTCCCTCCTGGCGCTGCAGCCTTCAATTACAACAATGTGGTAAGTACATATTTAATACTTTCATTTCGTAATTCATTATCATTGTTTCGAAGATACCTTCCGAGTGTACAATAAAACGTGTGCGAATGTTATGTGGACACATTCAGATATGAATAATAAGTAACAGAAAGTGCTTGGGATCTCTTGCTACACCCTTGTTACTTGAACAATACTATAAATTGTGTATATAATTATAGTGTTGTGTGGTGTGTATAGTTACATTGAAGATATCAGTGTTATATTTAATTTCCTGGTTGGTATCTTCAATGTAATTGTACATAGTACTTTAAACTTTTAATTTTTTTACAATCAACTCAAAATAGATTCACTCTTATGAGTGATACAATCTTTGATTAACTCAGTATTAATGAAATATAGCTGATTATTTGGTTTAAAATTTTAACTTGAGCACAAAAGGTGACCACTATCAAACAAGTAAAGTACTAAAGAGAAACTATTATCCGTTAGAAGCTCTGGTCTTAGAAGCACTGAATACAAAAATAATGAAATGCAATCTACATACTTCATGGAGAAAGTTTTTAACACTTGTATTTCAAATGGGTGTGAACCTGGTCTTTATTAAACACCCATAGAAAATCCTAGCGCAGGAACTACTATGATTTTAATGCTTTATTTTGGCTTTTTTGTTAAATGATATGTTGATGTAACATAATGTTAAGTTGACGCCCATAGCCTGGAGGCCTCTGTCGGACAGATAAGTGTTTAGAAGAATTTAGCAATGGGGTGTGGTTAGAAAGTTCATGAATTTCTTTAGCACAGCAATGCTTATGCATAATTTGAAGCTACATAAGTTATTGAATAAAATATATAACAGTATTCTTTATTTATTACACTAAATAATTTTATGATTATAACACATAAAATCTTCTTCTAATCTTTTCTATTTAGGTTATAATACATATTTATCATCATAAATAAATGAAACGAAAAGCAAGACAAAAGTCAAGATTTAATTATACAAAATCCCTACATCAATTATAATATTAATTACAAAATATATATTTCTAAGAATTATTTCGAAATTGTAAAGAACATTTATTATAGAAACTTGTGAAATTTCTATGTCAAAAATTCTTTTTGATTCATGGCCACTGTGTAGTTCTGATTTTTTTTATTTGAAAAGTGGACAAACTTGCAGTTGGCCTTCCTGCAGCTCATGGATACTTTTAGATATTTGGTCCAGAAGGAAGTATTTAATCTGCTAATTGTAGGATCTCTGAAAAAGCAGTTACATAATATATTTCGGAAGGAGAATATCAATAAAACATATGACAGCATTCTTGATAATTCAATGATCTATATATTTCTGAATGTTGTTCACATTTGTCACACAAATCCAGATGGGATTTATTTTTGTTGCATTATCACACCTGGCATCATAACATTAATGAAATTAATAATAAGTGTTATTTTTGTTAATAAGTCTTTTATGAGGAAGTTACTTATGCAAAGGCATCCAACATGCCTTAACATTTGCATTACCTAATAATAACAACCGGGACCGATGGGTTAACATGTCTTCCGAAGTGTAGAAATGCTCATGAAATATTTACTGCTAGCTTTCACCTGCTGTTGCATACCGTGGTTGGTCATTTAGGACCGAAGTAAAATGTTGAGCTGTGAATGCATCTGGTCAACTTATGCTGGATCCGCTATTTCTAAATTGATGCTGGATGCGGTTTCTCAGACTACAATCCCTACATTACACATAGCGTTGAGAGAAAGTTTGAGTTGGACCCAAGGGTGGACAAGGCCACTTATGCTGCAGTTATGTTAATAGGGTTCTGTTTAGTATCGCTTTTGTACTATAAATAAATAATATATATAAGTACTACCTAAATATATGTATATTGATAGCTCACATCCAGCCGTCAATTAAAAAGTGAAATAAATACATATATATAAATAGTATATTATTATAATATCAAAAAGTAGAATATAAAGTTGTACACCCACCATATATAATATATTATGTAAAATTGTGTTTGTATATGTAGTATAGAAACGCGAGGCGAAAGTAAAGATACGCCGTTTGCGTATTCCAGACGCCAGCGAAGTTCATAATTGAATTTATTACTTACAGCTTTACACATGTAATTGATGGCAACTTTTGACAGGTAAAATGTGAGCCAGGTGAAATATGACTATATTGACCATTTTATTTACGCAAAACGAGACATCCATATTCCATACCACACTTATATTATATGTTGGGCTTTTCTGTTACGATTTCATGTTAATTATATGTATGATGGAAACGCTAAAAACGTGCTTTTGAATCAGATCACATTTTGTGATTCGCTCTCGTCATGGTCACCTTAAATTTGACCCACAGCAGGGTTCTTCCTAGTTGAAGTATTCGTAACTCAAGTCGTGCTTTGTTAAATTATGTTTGTTTTCTACGCATTTTTTTGTCGCAAATAATTTACTTGCATGAAATTTCTTTCATGCAACCAATATAATTTCTTTGTGAAAACGTAACGATGAATAAAATACCCAAAGAAAAAAGATGCGTTAATTAAAAAGTTACTGTTGTAGCTGGCTGTAGCTATCAATGCTTTTGCCGCAAGGGATAATCAATGGTAATATTTAAAAAAAACAATCATACGTGGATTTGATGAGCTTAAGATTTGTTGTAAGTAGAAGTCTGCCTGCGAAGCGAAGGATCTCAAAATCGATTTCCGAACGGGACATTTATGTGAGAGATACCAGATTGTTGTCGAGTACCGTGTGTTAGTGCGAGATCATCAATGTGTGAGTGTTTATTTGTTTCCTTGAAGAACATGCCATTCGAATACATTCCACTCGAATATACTCCCAACAATTATACGTATGTTGGGATTCGTATTAACTATCTAGTGTCAACCAGAAGTTCTCAGAATCGATTATGGACATAGCCACAATTCTATTGATGTTTGCGTACTTGTATGTGATTTTCTCAGGTGAGTTTGCTTAGGGCAGGGGTCGGCAACCAGCAACTTACAGGCAGCATGTGGCCCGTTTGATTAATATTGTTGTAACATATGTGGCACCCATATAAGAAAAGGTTGCCGACCCGTGGATTAGAGCATAATATCTGTTCAATTCCGTCTAGTTAGTCGGGAAATCGAAAAATGTCAGCTATTGTTCGTAATTTTCTATTTTGCAGAGTGAACAATATAGTGTAGTGTCTCGTTCGCACGGCTGAACAATACGATGTGGGACAGACGCTTGACACAATTTAATTTGTGCGAAGTAATTGGCCATAATGCATTAATTGTTTCGTTATGGTTCTGTTTAATCTCACGTTTCTATTGGTATGTGTGTGTACTGAGTTTCGCGTTGGACGAGACTTAGATACATACAGCCTTGGCCAAAAGTATTAGGCACCCCCAATAAAGTTACCATACAGCTGT
>DWJZ01004361.1:0-15463 GCA_018249125.1 Asbolis capucinus | reverse complement strand
TATACTATGGTATAAATAAATGTATACTGTGGTATATATTTATTTTTAGAATTTTGTTGGGTGTTTTGAGGGCTTGGTTTTCCTGTCCTTCGTCTTATTTCGTTGTTGTATCATTATTACAATAATACAATCGTCGATATTTTATCGATAGATTTCTATCATAGCCGAATTGCATTATTTTTTACATTTTCTATTATTCGAAAACAATCCTTAGTAAATATTAAAATATTTAAAAATAAACGAATATTATGTGAATTTCTTAGGTGTTTATATCAAAATATTAATAAGTATGTTATATAAATGTAATGTAAAATGTATAAATATTAATATATATAACCTGTTTAATGGATTTAGTCCTTAAATTTATTTTTTCGATGCACATAGAGATGGATAGACACAGAACAGAAAGTAAAATGTGATTTTTCTTTTTATTTTTTCTACTCACATTTAAAATTTTGTAACGCGTGTCATCTGCACATTTTAACATCTTGTATTAAGTTAAACACCTAAGTGACAACGGCGACAGGTACTCACGATGATAAGCAGCATGTCGCTGGTGGGCCTGGTCCCGCAGGGCAGGGCACGGCGTGCCCTCGCCAGCCTGGCCTACAAGCTCTCCATCAGGGTGCTGATTCGAAGTTTCGGCTGCGTGGCATCCTACCACGATACAGAGTATATGCCGAGGACGAACGGATTCTGTGTCGCAAATCACACGAGTCCCTTCGACGTGGCAGTGCTCAGTGTCAACTCTTGTTTCTCTTTGGTAGTCTTTCTCCTATCGGGTTGTGTTGTCCAGGGTTTTTGGTGTGGGAGCTTCGAGTTGCACCGTTCGATTGGGGTTGGTTCGATTTTGAGCATTTGCTTGCGGAGTCAAAGCGCAAAGTCAAGTAATTTATTTGCTAATATCTGCTCCACGGCTTCGCCCGCGTGTTAGGTACGTTGATAAAAAGTAACCTTTGTGTATTCCTATGTATTCCAGATTATTTTCCCTCTCTGTGCCAAATTTCATTGAAATTGGTTCAGAAGTTTTTGCGAGTAGGTGTAACAAACATCTGTACATCCTCACAAAATTTCGCATTTATAATATTAGTAGGATTTTCGTCTGTAACTAACGAAACGACCAAAACTATTGATTTTTTTAAAAATAAGTTATGTTAAAATTTGTTATTGGTTTAAAATAAGTCATATTTTAAGAAAATACAAACTATCCATCCACAGAAAAACATGTACATTATGTTATAAACACATGTTTTGTTATATGTTTAATATCTACGTATGGGTGATGCAAACATTGCAAACACAAGATTAGACAGGTTTTTCTGTTTGGAAATACTTTGCTATTTTTGTATATTTAGCAATACAAGCAAATGCTCGATCCATATTGCAAATGTTAATTTCTCATTGAAACACGATTATTAATTATTATTAAATATTTAATCAGGTGTTATATATATATGCGACGTTAGTATATTATATAAGTAAGCCGATGATATAAATTGTTTGTCGCATGTATATGGAAATGCATTCATTTGGGTTTACTCATGTTAATATAGTTGAGATCAAGGTGTGATGGACAGAAAATTTTCAAAATAACGTAGTAAAATAATAATTATATACATGTAATAAAATAAAATTTGACAAAAAATATATTTGACATTATATTTGATAAAAATATATATTGTCAAGTCTCTAAGAGTAAATCTAGAGAAATAATTATACTTTTATTCAGTTTGTGGTGACGCGGAAACGTCAAATTGTATGTAGTGACAGATGTCATCCATCTGTCACTTATGTCACATTTTGAAGTTTTGTCTAAAAAAAATTCGAAACAATCACATCTTGACTATCGACGTTCCATGTCCGTTTTCACAAACCTATCTATCCACAAAATTATACTATCATAGGTAACGTACACTATAATGCAGTGGTACTCAATCTGCGGCGTGCTTGCTTTTACTTTTTATTTCAAGCGGATTCACAAAATTAATGTAATAGTAATCTCTTTAAATTTATATATTTAAAACCTATTTATTCATTAGTTATGTTAATTTGGATAGTTTGAATGGCGAAATTTTTCCAGCGGGCCGCAAGTTGAGAATGTCTGTTTTTATAAATACTGAATTGGGACAAATTCTAACTAAATGGGGATTGTGGATGGATAGGATATAGAGAACCAAAACCACATGCACCCACCATCAGAGCTTGTTTAGGTGTGGTGGTTGATCGTATGCACGGCTGTTGTGGGTACCCTGCCCGACGGACCGTTCAAGAGTAGGGTGAACTCTGCGCTCTCCCTGATGGTCTTCAACTTCCTCTCCCGCTGCATATCGCTGGTGGTGAGCTACCACAATGGGGAACGATGGCGGCCGCGCGCTGGTATCTGCGTGGCGAATCATACCAGTCCTATCGATGTGCTTGTGCTGATGTGCGATCGGTGTTATTCGCTGGTAAGTGAGTGGCTGTTGTCTTATCCTTCGATCAATAATACAACTGAATGTCGGGTCATCGATAAAAATGTGGCGCGACACATACCAGCTCACTTGAAATGTGGGCTGGTGTTTTGTTTAGTTCGTTTCGAACTGCCAACACATGAACACGTTCCATAATGTTGCATTGTGTATTTAAATTATTTATTATAACCAACTCAGTACAATGGGTGTAATTAGGTTGAAAGTTCATTGGTAATTCAACGAAGATGTATAATTGTATATTTATGCCGATAGTTTTTTGTATTAAATTTCTATGTGACGCGACGTCTACTAAATTCTTGATCAAAGGTTTTATCTGTGGAATTCATAAACCATTAGCGAAGCTTGTGGCACGTCATTAGACTAATCGACCTTATACGATTCTAGTCATATACATTAAGTGCATTTCTATTATTTTGGGATCTCCACTTATTTAAACAATTTAATTGCCTCCTAGATTTTTATTGAGTCCTATTAAATGCTCTGTAAGTACCAAAGTACTAGAAATTGTGTTTGAAAAAGTCTGGTACTAACTGGTACTTGGGCTAAGATATGGAAAATAAGGGAATTTTGGTTTTACATAACATTTAATATGAGAAGAAAAAGGCATAGACAACAGACATGTTAACATAGACAGTTTCAAACCACAGATACTTAATTATACAGGTTTTACATAGCTAAAGAATACAAGCAAGCTAATGTTTCCAACAGATCTAGTATACTATGAGTATGATACCGAAAATAAGTTAAATTGAATATTATATGGAATAGAAAACATAAATAGATTACTTAATCGGTTGCATTTATTATAATCTAAATTATTATTTTATTTTGTATTTACTTTAATTCTAAATTAATTTGTATTAACTTTTTATTTTTATTTCTTATTTATTAAAAACAATAATTGATCAGAATGAGAATCAAATAAAGTAGACAAGACGTGGAACTGGAAAATTAGGTTTCATATTTTACCTTCATTTCAACTGTAGTACGATAGACAGAAATGTCTTTGGAGTTTTACGGTGAGTATGAAAATATAAATTCTTTATGTAATCCAAAAATGGTGTGTATTTGGGTCCGTGGGTATATGTGCTTTTTGTGATGTTTTTAATATATTATGCTAAATTTTTATTTCATGTTTTTACTATCCATTTTTATAGCATGGATATTTGGACAGTATATGTGGGAATTTATTAATAGATTAGGGTTTATTGTATCAAGCGATAGAAACGCGCGTTTCAAACGCCTTTTAGTGAAGTAGAAAATAATGGTTATTTTCATATATTGAATTGTAGGTGAAAATTAAAAAAATTTGGAGAGCCTAAATTGACACTGACAGTTGATAGACGGTTTATTTATTTATTAATTATATAAAATAATTTATAATATTATCAAATAAAGTATATAAATACATAAACATGGACAATTGACACATTATGTCGATTTGAAATAATTAAAATTTTGCAATGTTAAATTTGGGAATAATTTTGTATAAAACTTAAGTTAGAAAGCTTTCGTTTAAAAAAATGTCTATATTGCAGCGTTTGGAACGCGCGTTTCAAATGCTCGGTACAACTATTTCCTTATGTGTTTATCTTTAGAATATTCGGTTAATTGCTCATCTTTAGAATATTCGGTTAATTGCTCAAAGTTTTGGTCTAGTAATATTTTGAAACTTAATATTATAATACTACATTGAGAGACAGTGGTAAGGCCCTAGTTCTCAAAAATTACAATGATTTTTTGATGGAAAATAAACTCAAAATTAAATAATTACTTATTTGACAATTTTATTTTAAATAATTAGTTATTTGAATATATTTAACAATTTTTTTTCAAAAATGTCTTTGAAATGTTATAACCTTAAAGCTTACAAATACATAAATAAAACTATATGTTATATGACTGTAAATAATGGAAGTGTTATATATGTTAGATTGGACAACGCCACGGTGGATTTCTGGGTCTCCTACAACGTGCACTGGCCAGGGCTTCGCCCCACATCTGGTTTGAGCGGTCCGAGGTGAAAGATAGACACGCTGTCGCTAAGAGGTAGGATTCATTTTAAAAATAATGATTTGAGAACATGAGCTCAACCCATTATTGGCTAGTGAGCACGGGTATCTCATGAGGAGGCCTAGAACCTGCACCATGCTGCTTCCGTCTGGTGGAGGGGTTACTAGAGGTGTAGATCTCCGACAAGGCTTATCGACTACGATAACCAGTATCGACCGGTCTACGTGCCCTCCGAAACACGGAGGTGTTTCGAGGGACCGGGTGTCAATGCTTTGCTGACCAAGATATGAAATGAAAATTGTTTATTTCGTCGTAGGAGCCGAAAGCTCACTTAACGAATGTCTAAATTTTACAATACAAATTCCTACATAAGTTATAAATTATTAACAAAGTAAAAGAATATTTAAAGATATTCTTAATAAAGCCTAAAGAAGGAAGTGATAGAACTTTGGGCATGGGAAGAAAAAGAAAGAAGGGAAGTAACAAATAGTTCCAAGGAACAGGGAATAATGACAGAATCTGCCGCACTCAGAGTTGTTAATGGCTACTTAAATCATTCCTTAGTTCAACATTTTGTAAATAAATTGTATATTAGGAGTATTTTAAGTAATAATTAACGACTCTGGGTGCCGGGGTGATAGAATTTAGACACACCAACAACTCCCCTTTCTGTGACAGAAGAATAGAAAGGATGATATTTCAAAGAAGAGTGGAAAGAAGTGTTTTTTAATGTACATAATAATTATTACATCTCGTGTTGTAACACACAGGCTGAAGGAGCACATCTCGGTCCCGGACAACCCCCCGATCCTCATCTTCCCGGAGGGCACGTGCATCAACAACACGTGCGTGGTGCAGTTCAAGAAGGGCAGCTTCGAGGTCGGCGGGACCATTTATCCTGTCGCTATCAAGTTAGTACATGATACCAAATAATTTATATTAACACTAGTAAACGCCGTCAATTCGCTTCGGAAAAACTAGTTACCAGAGAAAAGTAGTTACTGTGACATAACTGTATCATTTAGACATATGGTGTGCGGACTTATTTGAAGATATTGGTGTCCTATATAAAACTGTAGTACATCACTTTGCTCTATTGTTAATAATATCCGCAACTTACGCGATATAAGGATTTTTGTTTTTTTTTACAAGTTGGGTTACATTATTGCAGTTTTTATACGGACCCTTAACGTTTTCGAAAATATTTCATTGTTTATGTGCATCAGGGATAATATCCTAATGGTAAAATATTTTTGTAAATCGGCCCAGTGGTTTTGGTGGCTATTCTTCTCAGACAAACGAACATTCAAATCTTTATTCTATATAATTTTAGTATAGGCTAGTTTTTGTCCACGGTTTCGCATGCCAAATTAATCAACATAATATCATTCGGATTCGTTCAGTTGTTTTTACGTGAAAGCACATTTACTAAGTAGGACTTACAAACTTTCTAGGCACTTTAGATACAGCCTTCTTAGGAGTTTCTTGTCTTTGTTGTCTCCTTTGATATTTCTGAACCGTATTAGACACCGGGTCTCAATGTTCCTTCATTAATTCCAGATACGACCCTCGTTTCGGCGACGCGTTCTGGAACAGTTCCCGGTACGGGATGCTGCACTATCTTCTGAACATGATGAGCTCCTGGGCCATCGTGTGCGACGTGTGGTACCTGCCAGCCATGCACCGCGCGCCGGACGAGAGTGCGGTCGACTTCGCTAATAGGGTCAAAGGCGTGATCGCGAGGAGAGGGGGACTGGTTGATCTCATGTGGTAAGTGGCTCAGCATGGCCCTGCGTGGCCTAGTTATGATATGACGTGTAATTTTATTGTGTCTCAAAATCGAATATATGTGTTAAGTTTGATTAAGTTTGGCAATCTAAAACTTATTATAGCAGTTTAGTGTTAAGAAATATATTTAAAATTCATTTTATATTACGAGCCAGTTACATGGGTCATGTCAAGACTGCGGTGGCAGGCAGAACCTCTTGACAGCTGACACTTGTCACTAATGACAAATTAGCCTGTCAACTTTACGTCTTGTTTGTTTCACGTTCTTAGGCAACAATATACATACTAAAAAAATTGGTGACCCTGACATGGGGTCACCACATAATTGAATATAATCTTAATGTATTATAACTTTCGTTTTGCAATTACTCTAATGATTTTCGGTTCCAGGGATGGGCAACTAAAACGAATGAAGGCGAAAAAGGAATGGAGAGAGATGCAACAGGAGGAGTTCAGTAAGAGATTAAAAGGAGAATAGAATGCGAAATAACAAATGTTTGGAATTTAAATGGGACTTTCAAGGCTACGGTGGCTTCAGAAACGAAAGACACTTTTAGTGAGACGTTGAGCTGTATGCCATTAGTGAAATGTATAGTTACTAATATGAATTAGGTATTCTTAAAAGTGTACACAAATTCGTGAAAAAAAGGTGCGGATAGTATTTTGTGACTGTTCTATTTTGTTGTGATAGTGTCAAGAAGACCGTTTACATCTTCATCGAGGATAAAAGGAGCATATCTCATTGATGTCCCAGGTACTGTTTTTATAATAATTTAGCTCACCGGACAGACGCTTCAATATATTTATATAATTATATCAAGTGACTGCATTAGGTACTTATTTTCAATGTTAAAATACTGTTGGTTTATACTCTCCATACTCAAAATTATGCCAGCTTTTGTATGTCTTTAATAATTTTTTCTGATGCTTTTTGAGTTATAGCCGGGGTTTGAAACCAGTCAGTAGAGGTTTTTTAAATTTTTGTATTGGTATTGTTTGAAATCTAAATAAACGTCTTTAATCCAAAACCGTGACAGTGGTTCATCGCAATGTGAGCAAGTTTCAACTTATTTATATTATATCAGCGCATTGTTAAAGTAAAAAAAACCCTATAAGCCACTTTATGAATACTATAATTATTTTTGTTTGCAGAAACATTTAGTTTTGAGGTTATATTTTAATTAAACACTCCTTAGATACTTGCATTGCTTAAGGTTTGAAAATAAACCTCACTCACTTGATCTGTTTATAATTAGTAAATTTATCTACTCTATATACGAACCACACCAGCCTGTTGACATACAGAATGCTAACATTAATAAAATACTCACATGATAGTTGCTTGAATCAGCCATCAAAGCACTCTGTTATTGGCTGCCGGCTGGAGAGAGATTTTCAGACAGATCTTCCTTGACCACAATGATGTTGTCACGTTGACCACTTACCATCTGAGACTGCTTAATGGTTATACCAATAATTGTCTTTTATAGTCGATAAAAAAATAAAGAAATTATTGTAACTATTTTCCCGTTAGATTTTGAGGAATTTGAAGAATAATGTGTACAAGATTTCTGCATTTATATGCGAGATAAATTTAAAAGTGATAGAATGTGAAATATTATTTATTTTGTATAATTAGATATTTTAAATGCATTGAGTGGTATTTTACCATTTAGTCTGTAATATTGTCAAAAGCTTACAAATAATATATTTGATTGCATAAATATAGTAACTTATTTGTACGATTCATAATTTGTAAATTCCTTTTCTTTTCGTTTTTTCAAATGAGAGAGAAAGAGAGGTAGATAAGACATGTTGGCTGGTAAAGATATTTTTATATAAGGACCTTAGAAAAAAAATATGATTTTAGTGAATTCCTGAATTATTGGTTTGTATGTATTGTATTTAGAAATATTTTGTATTTCTTCAATATAATCAGATTAGATGGGAATAGGTAACGCTGTTTTTTAATTACTTTTAACATCGTATTAATATTGATTAGTATATTTTTTTCCAACTAGTAGCAATGCCCCAGTATGCGCAATGCTCTTCTCCAATTATTGGCATATGCATGTTAATCTGAGTGAGATATTATGTTATTCTGAGATATTTTTGTGAAAAACTAAAATGATGTCCCAAATTCATGCAGTGGAAATCACAAATATATATATAAATATATCTATATATATATATGTAAAAGTAATATGTATCATGATTGTATTTATATTTAAATTAAATGTATATTTATTTCGTAATATTTAATTTAAAGCTTAGAAATTATTATCACAATACTGCTAATTTAATACCAAAATTACAAATTAATATTTAATGAGTTTGTAGTGTTTATGGTGGTTATGGAGTAGTTGGCTTTTGTAAATAGTAGAAATAACATAATATGAATATATAATATATATGTAAATTGGTTTACGTCACTACAATTCCATTAACATTTTTGAAATATACATATTCGGTAATTGTTGTCATTAAAAATAACGTAATTTTATATCTGTGGTTAATAACGTGCATATTATCCTACTCTTTGCAAATGATAGTTTGGCTGTATGGCAAAACGCCAATGTCGTTAAATTTCAATTTAAAAAAAAAGGCGCCATGATAGTTGCGCGCGAAAATGTACATTACTTTTATCAAATAAAAAATTTAACTGGCTTATTACTTACGGTACTGATTATTTCATTGTGTTGTGATAGTGTTAGTTTCAATAATGGATCGGCGTAATTTTTGTACATATAAATTCATTTCGTACATTTTTCATATGAAGGAAAAGATAAGCAATAATATATTTTTGGAAAGCTCAAAAATATGTATGTGATCTGTGGTGTTAAGAATATGTGAAAGTTGACGCGAGTTAAGAGGCAAAATATCAAATACATTTGTGCCCACTTCACCTAAACGCGTCAATTTGAACGAATCTTTACATATTGAAATAATTAGGCACTAGAACGTTATGTGTTGTATGTCTAAAAAATAACGCATTAAATGCGACTTATTAGTCTTGTAGGAAACTTTTGTATAAACATTTAAATACCTAATTTTAAAATCATTTAATCTGAATATAAAAAAAATTCAAACGACTATTTCTCGGAATTTTCAACGAAGGAGTAATAAAATATTCCAAACTTAAGTTTTTCCTAGGGTCATGGGTGGTATTTATTTATCGTTGTGTAGAAAAAGAGTGTTTTTTTTGTTGTACGCATCTCTATCCTTCTCATCCCCAACCTTTTCATTCAGAGAAGAGGCCCATGTTCTATAGTGGGCCGTGATGGGTTGAGATGATGACGCATCCCTATAAATAATTATATTTTTATGTAACTTGTTGTAGTCATACAGAATTGGTGCAGTGTGGTATCTAATTCTGACTCTGTGGTATATAAATATTTAAAAATGTATAATCTAATATTACTGTTATTAAATGATAACTATATAAATGGTAGATATTAATGTATGATGTAATTTATACTTTTGTAATGGTATTTTATAGTAAATTATTATTTCTGAGCATGTTGAGTTCATTTAGTTTATTTTTTTTGTGTATAAAATGTTGAGATATCTCGTAAATATTGGCAAATAAATGGGCATTCTGCAAAGGCATTCCTAGAAAAAACAATTTTTGTTGTCAACTCTTGTCATAGCTAACTAAAAAAAAGGGCATGATTATTATATCTGGCAACACCAAAAGGATAAGGTAGGTGTTGCCAGTGTTAGCATAATTCTAATTTGAAATATTTTGCATTTTTTTCTTTTGTTTTCAATTTGTTTGCTGTGGCCATGTTTACAACATTTCCATGAATCTGTGACACAACGAAAAAGGCGTGAAATTAAAAAGTAAAATATTGAAGCATTATTTATGTCTTTACTGACATGGGTGTCTCGTACGACAATATGGTGATTAAAAATTTTGAAAACATAATGTATAGTTAAAATTGTGTAATCTTGTAAAATGTATTTTAATCATTCTAAAGGTGTTATTGTATGCGATGTTTCTCAAAAAAATGGCGAAAGGGATGGGCATCATTTTTTATTGTATTGTCGATATATACAATTTTTGTTATGTTTCTAATTCCGCTAATGCAAAATAGGTGGAGTGTAACTCGAGCTGTATTTTAAGTTGATAAATAGCTGAATTATAAAATTCCAGAGGTTCTTTTCAAAGTTCATGTGGTATTGGCTCCATCATCAGATCAGATGTATGACTGTAATGGATCCAATTTTCATAATTACACGTTACAGTTAATTCAAACACTACGAAATTATGATTAAAACTAACAACTACTAATATTATAGATGAGAAATTACTTCTTGTGTGTCTTACGTGTTGAAACCTAAACCGGTTTTAATGGAGAGAAGTACAGAGATACGCTATAACTTGAGAAAGAATGTAAGCTACATTTTATTGCCAATAAAGTATTGAGAGAATTTAAATAGGATATGTAATTTTGTTTGAAAGTTTATTATTGCCAAAAAACTTAATTGTAGCGTTTTTGAAATTTCAATATGTGGTTTATTATTGTTGCGTAAATAAATGGTTATGAAAAATTTATCAAAAACGTACACAAATATGTATATAAATATATGTGTACGTTATACAAATAAACACATGTTACACACACAAATATATATATATGTAAGTTTGTATCATATATATATATATATATATGATACAAACGAGGCACCCATATTGTCTTCTTTTGAAATACTTCAGTAATTCCATCATAAAACCTTACACCTATTACATTGCAATATTACCAACAGGGATGAAAATTCAAGCGGACGTAGTCGCAGGGAAACATATTAGCGTTATGACGTATATATAGCAGTAACTTAATAGGAAAACATTATTTTTTTCAAGAAACATCGCATGCAGAGGCCTGTATTTGTGTAAATATGCATTTTGTAATTTAATAACTTTTGTTATTGTTGTATAATCGATTTAGACTGAAATAAAATTTAAAGATGTATAACAATGTTCTTCGATTGTACTGGCAGCCTTGTGTTAATGTTAAAACAATAAAATAATCATTTCACATTTATTTTTCCTTATACCAATACCCTACGACCGAGCCTAAAGAAGAATTCAGACTTGTGAAGTATCGACATCATGTCCAGTCCATGCCTAACGACAGAAGCTTGTTTTATAAAGTCGTAACGATATCTTAGCTACGTCGTTGAAGCGCAATTTGATATATACATTCACAATCGGCTTTCAACTTTTTTTTTACATCTCTTAATATGTAAAAACACTTTCCAGTCTCTTGCGGAAAAATACTAGGTCGAAAAATATTTGCCTCGACCCTGAGATTGGGTGAGCCCTTCGTCTTCAAACCGCTTCGGTAATTTGTAACAAATGTTTGTAAGGAATATTAAAACGCACCTTGAGGTACAAAGGTGAAAGCCATAAACTCTACAGGTGAACAAATAAAATTTTAAAAACATTTGCTTATACTTTTTTCATTCTTATTGGTATATTGACCTAAGTGAGATTGGTTATTTTTTTATGCTCTGCTCTGGAAAATTATATTGTTCTCATTTTATTGTCAGTATCTTTATATAGTACCTAGTTACTGTGTTGTAGTGGTGACTGGTGAAGAATGCCATTAGGCATTAAGTCCGCCCTTTTTAAAACCTATTTTTAGGAAGTACAACAAAGCATAAATAAATAACTCCAGTAGTAAATAGTCAGATGTGCGCGCTTTGGAATTCGAACCCGGACCCCCGAGTAGGAAGCCGAATTCTTAACCACTAGGCTATCACCGCTTATTTGTGAGCTTAGATGTAAATACTGAGATGTAAACTAGTTTTTTTTATTAACATATGACATTTCAACAAAAACTCTTAAGTGATCTGGGCCGTATAAACCATTTTTTTGTTAATTTAAAAGCGTCACACAGACCAATCAATAAAGCGAAATATTCCTAATTAAAACCGCATTCATAACTTATTTTAAAAATTGTTTATACAACTTTTCTACCCCAAGATATCGACATATTTAAGCTCAGGTGTTTGAATAATACAACAAAATCAAAGGCACATATTTTATTCATATTATCATTTTTGTTAACAAAAATAGTGGAAATAAAATTATTATTATTATAGTTATATGCATAAAACAATAATTAAAATTCGTCATTTTCAAACGGATGGTACTTGTGGCCCAGTGACCTGGAAAAGAAAATGTATTTAAATTGGTTATTTTTACAAACTTTTATATAACTTGCAGTGTATGTTTATATATTAGTATGTTAATATATTTATTTAAGTGTCCGGGTCAAATCTTGCAAGCTTAATTAGACCCACTTCGTATAATTTTGCATAAACCTTCCGTCCTGATGACAATGCATTTTTATGATAAGCATGACCTGATACTATATCCTGAATTATTCAAAATCGGCTTGCGTCGGTCCTGAGTGATAAAGTGAAGCAAGCAAGATTGAGATTGGTCTGCAAGATGGATGACCGCTAATGGCAAACATTCTTGGGTTCGTTGCTTTGGAGGGCATTGAAAGCTGTCCGTCTCGGTTGTGTGATTTTTATGTGGCCCGGTGTCGCTTTTTTATTACCCAAATTATGAACCACCATATAAAATACTATCCCTCATCTAGAGCCGGCTGTTTCTAGCAAAACATTAGACGAACCTTAGCATCTTAGGCTATATGGTCGATACAAAAGTCTAATATTCGTTTTCTCACACAAACCTTGTAAAACCATTTTTGTGTCAAGCAATACAAATAAAAAATTAAAAGTTATTTTTTTCGTTATTTTATAAAAAATCGCGTATTGTGACATTTTAAAGTGGTTCCCGTCGAAGACATTAGTGTCTTAAAACATGTAATGTGACAGTTTTACAACAAAACTGTGACATTGTCGTCCACTTTTTAGATTATATGTATATGTTATATATATATATGTATATATATCAATGTTATGTGTCAATGTGATGTGTATGTGACATGACAATGTTATGTAATGGACAGTGATGACTCACGCTGTCATGGGCACGAATCGTCCGTTACAGTCGAAGCTATTAATCAGCTCCAGGTCCTCGTGGCCCAGCTTGAAGTCCAGCACCTGGAAGTTGCTGGCGATGCGGTCCTTGTTCACTGACTTCGGGATGACTATCACACCGCGGTCAATCTGGTATCTGGGGTGAAGAAATGGGTAGTTAATGGTGCGGCCAAGAATACCAACCATAAGAATACCATGCTGGCAAGGGTATCGTATGAAGTGAAAGAAGTCAGTAGCTTGTAGTTACAGGCAACTAGTTAGCGACACCTCAGCCTGTTGTTAATGTCCATGGGCAGTGGTGCTCATCATCAAGTGACCTCTGCTCGTATGCCTGCTTAAAACCTTGCTTAACACTTTGATGGCCAATCCACCACGCTGGGTGACTCGATGAAGGGGTTAGCAGCCAACTCAAAAGCTGTTTTTCTAAACAGTAAGGCGTCCGACATGGTTTAACGATAACAAACTGGGCCGAAAGTGATCAAATAAAGTTTCAACTATCAGTCACGCATCCTGCTAACCACATCCACTGATGCTTAACATGAATCAATTACTGATGCTCAAGAGTGCTTGATTTAATTAAATTGTGTACAGATTTTACCATAGTGCAGCGTTTTCTAACCTGGGGTCCGCGGACCTGACTCAGGGGGTTCGCGGACCTGTCTCAGGGGGTCCGCAGCCAACATAAAATTAAGCCGCGCGGTTGAGCGTTTCATAGATACCTACATGAAGCGAAAGAAAACCGCATGGCGCACCACACTATAGATACCGGCAACTTGTAGAGCATTGAGCTTGACTGCGCAGTAAACTGTCTGTCGCTATCTGTACCTACGCTCTGCACTGTGAAGGCTCCAACTGAGCAATATTGACCCAAATATTACGAGTTTGGTCGCTAAACGGCAACATCATCGCATTCAATTTAAAATCATTTATCCAAGTAAATTATATTTATTGAACTTTGTGAGCGATTTTTTGTATTTTTTCTAGGGGTCCGCGAATCATAATAAAGTAGCTCTAGGGGCCCGCATTAGAAAAAGGTTGTGTATCCCTGCGATAGTGAATGCCGTGTTTATGAGCAATTTTTGTAAAGTTATGCAGTTAGGAACAATACTTTAGCTTTAAGCCATAAAATGAACCTCCAACTCACCTAATAAGCACTTGAGCAACAGTCTTCCCCAGCCGCTCAGCGATGACCTTCAGTTTGGGGTCATCCATGAGCTGGGGGTCACCTGGCTTCGCCCAGGGCCGGTCAGGAGACCCCAGGGGGGAGTATGCTGTGAGGAGGATGCCGCGCTCCGCACAGTGGTTCTTCAACCGGGATTGGTTCAGGTATGGGTGACATTCCACCTGGGGAAAGATATTTTATATTACTCGCTATGATCTTGGCTTGACTTATACAAGCAACTCATGTGTACATAAATAAATATCTTTGGACAAGTCACAGTTGGCCATCTGAACCCAAACTAAGCATTACCTTGTAGTATGGTGATCAGACAACTGATAAACATACAGACATTTTTAAATACATAATTATATAGATATTTCCATAGATGTGTATTTAAAAGTATATATGTATGTTTATCAGTTATCTGATCACTATAGCACAAGCTAATGCTTAGTTTGGGGTCAGACGGCCGAGTGTGAGTTGTCCAGAGATATATATAGTTTGGTGTCAGATGTTTGTGTGCGAGTTGTCACGAGATATTTATGAATGTATATATTTATTTAGCTCTGAATTTTACCTGATTAACAACAGGTTTGATAGACGCATTCTCCAGCACCCTGTCCACCTGCTTGGCGTTGAAGTTGGAGAGCCCTAGACTCCTGACGAGGCCCTCACCGACTAGCGGCTCCAGTGCCTTCCAAGTGTCCACATAGTCCACGTCAGAGTACTGGATCTTGCCCGACTCATCCGCTGGGAACAGTTCCCCTTCTTCCTGGAATCATAAACCAGAATTCCTTTAAAAGTAATTAAAATATCAAGAGCACTCATAACTTCAAAATAATTTACATTTTAAATTTCATATATATATCTTTTTACTGTGGTTACCGATTTTAATTATTCTGTTTTATTCTAAAGCTGCTGGGGCCTACTGTAGCTAGAAGTGGAAACTGGAAATTTTACAATAGCCTATGTCACCTTATCAGCCTGCGGCCAGTGAAACAAGAAAAGG
>DWJZ01004360.1:0-15464 GCA_018249125.1 Asbolis capucinus | reverse complement strand
CACCATAGTACAAGCTAACGCTTAGTTTGGGGTCAGATGGCCGTGTGTGAGTTGTCCAAAGATATTTATTTATATATGCACTTCAAGAATGACTTACCTTGAGGTAATCCATGCAGAATACTCAACGTCAAAGACCTGTGTTCCTGATTTTGCGGCATAACTAGAATAGCATAGAGACATCCACGAGACGCTATGTTCCCGAGCACCTTGCCTATAGGCACATCCTCCATCGGGAACAGCAAGTCCACCACTATACCCAAACGTTTCAAACGGCCTTCGATGTACTCTGCATACTCTCTAAAATAATAAAAAAAATATAATGCTGTTACGGGTACTCACATCATATGACTAATTTATAGATACATACATTCATAAAGATTAGGGGTTACAATATAGTACTTTTACATGTTTGAACACGAATAAATATAATGGGCAGTCAGGGCATTCCAATTTTATGGAACACAGATATGCATCAGAATCATAAAGTAAAAATAAAATTGTAATACAAATTAAAAAAAAACAAATGTCACATTAAAATTCATAAAGGAAATAAATAAATAATAGCAAAAAAAAATCTCAATTAAAATTAAACATATCAAACCAACAATGAAATAAATGATAACTGAGTAAAATAACATAAATTATAAATTAACACACATGTCACATTCTTAATAGTATACATCAGAAATTGTAAACTTACAATTTAAATTAACGATTTCATGCGATACTCGTATCGACATGTATGTGCATGAATGTCGCACCCAAACTGGTTAGAAATATCGGCGTCAAATATCGTGGGTACCCGTAACATAATTTACACAGTCCACGATGAGTCGAGTTTAATATGTATTTATATATCATATTTATGATATTAATTGTTTAATGTAGTGAGTTGGTGCAATTTCACTTTAATTACAATGTGTTTTAAAGCCAAGATTATTAATTTTACTAATATAGTAAACTTTACCATCAATATCAACTGGGATTGTAGTTCAGCACGAACTTATTAAATGTAAAAAATAGTGTATCTGTCATATCCACCTTTTACTATCTCACTTATTAATTTCTTTACCTGAAAGTTGTCTGTACATAGCATAATTGACGAAATCTTAAAACCTTATTTACACATATAAATAATTAAAATTTGAATCGAATTTTGAGCCAATTCGATTAGACATATTTTAAACGATCAAAGTATCTTTATGGGCATATCAAAGGTAACTTACGTGAGTCCTTTTGAGACAACAATGATCTCACAGTCATTCCGCTCCGGCACTGGCAGCGCTCTGGGGTACTCAGGTTTAGGATATCCGTAGCCTGGTCGTTCTGGCCAATCACCACCTGGAAATTTTTTACTCGTCATAAAATTATTTAGACGTATTTCAACCCCTCCGAAATCTTCTCATATCTTATTATTATTGTATTAGCAGCCCGCCTCTGCTTCGCACGTTTTGAAATGTAAGCGGGAAAAAAATATATATATACGACATCACATTAGAAACATCAAAAATTACAGTATTTCTCTACTCTATATTGAATGTTACTATTCATATAAACCTTCCTCTTCAATCACTATCTATTAAAAAATCCGTTGCGTAGTTTCAAATATTTTAGGAAATATAGGGACAGACAGAAAGTGACCTTGTTTTATACTACGTAGTGATGTATGTATGTATTTTTGAAAAAATGTGCTGAGGAGTTTCTTTCGCGGTTTTTTCTCCACTTTATTATGGCATTTTTCCGTGGTAGATTCCAAATAATAACGTTCATAAGTGTATTGAAAACAGTTACATAAAAACGATTTAACTTTGACTTTGTATCCGGTAATGAAACTAGGGTACGAAGAATAAAGAAGAAGAGCGAAGGGAGAAGAATAAGAACAATATAAATAAATTCTAACCCCGTTCATCTCTGAAACCTCCGCGTCCCCTTCCTGCCCGTCCTCTTGGAACACCCCGGCCACGTCCTCTTTCTGGTCTCTCTGATGGATAAGGGTGGCTCTTCCCGTAATTCTCTTCCGGCTCCTCTTCCCTGTAACCTATAATATACCGTGTTTATACAATGCCAGCTTAGTTACTAAAAATGCAGGTTTACCCACTATTTTATCCACAACAACGTAATAGGGGGATCAAAAAAGGCCTGAATTGCTTCGAAAAACGGATAGTACGGCCGTGCCGCTTTTTGCTCGACTTGGCGGGGGCACTACCAAGCCCCCAAAAACGGGAGTTTGTAAAAAATTGATAACAGTTTCTTATTTTTATTAACAATAGCAAAATAAAATGAAATGAAGTTGGAAGATATTGGGTTCAAGGAGAGTTCAGGAGCTAAAAGGACATTTTTTATTTTCACCCAAGACGACTACGTTCGCCGACCGGGCGAAGTTTTATGAAGCGGCTCGAATGTCGGTGGAGTGGAGTGGTGAATTTGGTTCTGAATTAGCGTGATTTGGTTTTGAATTAGAGATGATACTTCAAGAACGCTTCGCACTCGGATTGAGGTAGGGCCAAAGGGATCGTCAGTTTGAAAAAATTTTAACACACTGACGGTCCCAGGTGCAATATCTATGACATAGAAACCAGCATAGTGGAGCCAGTATGGAGATATCAAGGAAAAACTTGTCTTCAAGATAAGGGAGCGTGGTAGATACACTAGTTCTACCTCTTCCACTACTTGCTATACAACAATTCTCAGAAGTAAATTCTTGACTTCTTGACATCACTGACTGTGCACATTCATGCTTATTGATCCATGAAGTTAGTCTTCAGTTACATAAAATCAAACTGCCATCCTCAGTTGTTAATGTATACTGTAATCACTTCTTAGTACAGATTTGATATAGAGATTCTGTAATAAGATATGATTTAAGGTACTATTAACAACTCTGAGTGTGGCAGCAAATCAGTAGAAACATATATTACCTTGGTCTCCGATATAGTTTCCATAACTATCATAAAGATCATCATTAGTCTCCTCCGGAACTGTTGGTATGTTTTCAGAAAGAGCAACTGCTGGGGGCTTATCATGTAATACTGTTACTTGAATTTCTTCACGCCTAAAAATGAAGAGAAATTATTAAATCTTGGGTATCATTGCTAAAAACCACAAGAATAACAAAGCCAAAATAGTTATTAATATACGTAATATATGATGAAACTCAGTGCAAATTTGATCTAAAAACGTATAACCTAGAAACTTGTCAAGTTTGTAGGGTAAAAATTCTCAATCAAATTTGCATCGAGTATTTTTCTTTATTACAGACAATTAATTGTAAAGTTAATTCAGATACGTTTTTTGATGACAAATAGGGTGTTTTCAAGAGATACAGTCGTTTCAACCGATGGATGGACTGCAGGCCTCAGTTCTTTCTATGTTATTGTCAGTTGTAAACTTTATGGCATAAGCAGTTAAGACGTAATAATTTGAATGAATAAGTGTTCATAGCAAGGTGGCTTGTTTCAATTGAAAATTGTCAAGAGTTAAGAGCAGACAAGGGCGGTGGGAGGATGGCAGAAATTCCATGAGCACTTTTGTGCTTTGAAGGGCACGTAAGGTCGTCGGTCCCGGTTGTTGTTGTAAGATAGCAATCGGTAAGCCATGTTGGAGGCCTATGGGCTGCCTAAAAAAATCTGACACTAGAGTTGCCCATTAAGGTTAATTAATTTTACTAAACTAAACTAAGTACTAAAGTTAATTTGCATTGGAGCAGTGTGGTGGAGTAACCTCTGGGCATCCTCATTATGAGGAGAGACCCATGCTTTATTGTGGGCCATCAATAGGTTGAAGCCAAAGGTCAAGGTATCTTGACTGTCTTACTGATTTTCAAAGAAATATACTTATTAGAAATTATCATTTCAAGTGATCATTGTGAAAGAAAACTTTCTGAGGAAACCTGCACTCCTGAAAGTTCCCTGTAAAGTTCTCGAAGTATAACTTGCTCCATAGTTAGCCATTCATGTGTAGATGCTATGTGAAATGCCCAACTTGAGAACAAACAGCTAGGGTTCTGGCTAGGGGCTTGACAATCAGTTCTCTTTTACTTTCCGTCCCTCAGTCATCTTTTTTCCTAAAGTAATATGAAGTTGGTGGGTCTGGGGTCAGTTAGTATTGTTATTGATTCTAGTTGCCTCTCCAATGTACTGCTATCCATCTTTCTTTCGCTTCCCTGCATGTACATGTCTATTACCTCTTTTCTGGTCATTAGCAACACCACAAGACAGCCTGGTGTTGCTAAAATGGACCTTAGGGCGGCCGTGATCACTTACCGTCAGATGACCCATCTGTTTAGTATAAAAAAATAAGCACTTAATTAAGGAAACATACCTCTTCTCATTGTTGCTCTGTGCTGGTCTAACCGAGAGTTGTTTCCCTTGAAATACACTGCCATCAGCTTTGGCTATAGCTTCTTGTACACTTGATTCTTTCTCGAATTGCACAAATCCAAATATTCTGTTTATAATAATCCCGTTGATTTGTCCATAAGGAATAAAATGCTCGTACATTTCTTCGACAGTAGCAGAGTCTGGTAAACCACCGACATATATACGAAGGTGTGCTGTTGCCCTGTTTTTCATATCCTGTCTATCGAGGGTTAATTTGTCTGAAAAGAAATTCGTAGTATGTTTTTATGTGTTTCGAATGTATTTAGAGATATATCACAATACGAAAATGTCAAGTTGTATGTGTAATAACAGGAAGAATAATCTTCTTTATAAATAGTATAATTTACTCACCGGCCATGGTCAATAACTTCTTTAAAACAAGAAAAAAATCCAAAAATGTTCAATAATTTCTAATTGGTTACTATTTAGCAATTCAAATACATAACGCTAGAATAAAAAAAGTTGTTAATCTGCTTAGCTGTTATTTTATTTCTCGCTTTCGGCGTCTTTCCATGCTCAACAACTTATTGTCAATGTCAATTTTTCTCTTATCAATTGTGAAATTTTACAGATTACTTAGGTGAAAAATCTAAGTTCACAAACATCACATCATCACAGCACAGACTAAAAATTAAAAGGATTGTAAAGTAAAGATTAGAGGCGTATTTACGCCAACAGGTTTCAATACTAAGTATTTGCTAGTTTCTAGTAAGCCAACGAACGCGTATTAAGTATTTAGTAGTATTGAGTTTTCATAAGTATGAAGTTTCCAATAAATACGGATGGAACGCAAACGCGCGAGAGCGTAAACTCTTTATAATTTAATGCGTCGTAATCGTATAAAGATATATCACACATCTCTCATGACCTCGGCAACCAAAATAAACCTTACAGCATACTGTTTAAGGCTTTTTATGTATAGGATTAAGTGCGGAACTGTTTGTTAATCATACAAATAGTGAATACATTTTGAATTTGAAAATAATGTGTCAGTCTCACTCTTGCACGCATCGTTCTGTTTAAATAGAATATCACTTCGAAACTCAAATAAACTCAATAGCATGCTTTTTATTATATATTTAAAAAAATCTAAAAATTATTGAATATACAACGTACTTACACAGTTTGAGTAATTTCACGAATCTAGTCATATTAATACCTAATATTATGTTTCTATTATAAATGATATTCATTATGTTAGGTATTCAATAAAAAATTTCAATAACAATCAAAACTGAAAAATTCTATATATTATTGTAAAGTAATTATATAGCGGAACCCTCATACAAAGTATACACACCGAACGATATCAATTATATGGACTACGGAATTACGGTACGGTTTCGAAAAGTACATACTTCGATTACTCCTAATGATGCGTACTCCTAAATAACTGTGACGCCAGTTTTTGGAACGCGTATTTACACTGGTAAGACTAAGTACGGATTTTAACGAGTACGACTAACCTCAATAGAGATCGGTGCCTTATTTGACAAATGATACGATGTCAATTATTGTCATAATTGATTGGAATGGTCTTGCTGGAGATTGCCATCAGCTGATGTCATTTATGTCAGTCACAGTCAGGAGCGTTAATTATCAACTATGTAGCGATTTAGAGGTTAGGGGAATATCGTGTTATATTGCCAAAATGTACGATTTTGCGTCGTACTTAATTTTATAACATTGATATAAATTACCTTTGAGTTCCAAATTAAAATTAGAAGCAGTTTGAAACCCAACTTATTTGAAGTATATGTTCATCTTGTGATAACCCAATATGTAAGTAAAAGTAGCTTTAAAATTCTTTATTAGTTTCTTAAAAATATACAAATTGCGTTTAAAATTATGTATGTCTATGTTTAGAAATCACTTTATTATGTGACGCATATTTAGAAACATTTTAATGATATCAATGGAGCTGTGAGATTGTGTAACTCAATTTACTACCTGATTTGCTTATCATTTAGTGATATATAGTTTAAAGTTCCGAAACATTGCTGTAAAACACCTTTAATTATAATAATCTATTGTTTTAGGTAGCATCTATATTAAAACATGAGATATGACGATTAGAAGATTGTTGTCAAAAAGCTATGCATTTTATAGAAGCAGTATTGATAATGCCTTTAGCCCCAAAAATTTGTTTTACACCAATGTTTTGTTATCTATAGGGATTTCTACAACTGGAGATCTATTGGAACAGTGCTATGAGTTGCATATAAAAGATATTGAAAAGATTGACTTTCATCGGACAGCTCATATGGCCTTTTCAGGGTGCACAGCTGGCATAATCTGCCATCATTGGTACAACTTCTTAGATGGAATTATCATTGGCAGATCGTTTGACATGGTCATCAAGAAATTGCTCCTAGATCAGTTTATCTGTTCCCCGGTTGTGATTCTTTCATTTTTTGCTACTGTGGCTTTATTTGAGGACAATCCTTTAGAAAATTTCAATGATGAAGTGAAAGAAAAGTTTTGGACTTTATATAAAGCTGAATGGGTTGTGTGGCCACCGGCACAGATTATTAATTTTTACTTTTTGCCAACCAAATACAGAGTAGTGTATGACAATACTATATCTCTTGGTTACGATATTTATACATCTCATGTGAAACACTTTAAGCTTCCAAGTAAAGACACTGATAAAAAAGAAAGTGGTAAAGTCTAAACTTTTGAGGATCACATTCAAGAAGAAATTTTATTTATTTTATAATAAATAATGTTTTCATACATAAATTATTATGTTTGTATAACCTAAATATTGGTTTTGCTAGATTGTATCCTTTTGGAAGAAAACTTTTTGACCCCAAATCTCAATTCTGGTAGACTGTATACTTGCCGAAAAGGATTGATTCTGCATAGAGCAGATACTTATAAGAGATATCAGGCTAATACGGATAAACTTTTCAAATGGTTAGTTAAATGGAGCACACAATTTGTTTACGAAAATCTTTATTTTGTTTTAGTTTAATTAATCTTGAATTATTTTGTAAATTATATATAAGAGTGAGAAATAATAATTTACAAATTGTCCAATAGGCCTATAACTGACCAAGTTATGGTTGGCAAAAGGGCTCTGCACAACACAAATTCCACATCAAAAATATTTTGTTACCAATAATATCCAACAACAAAAAATTCTTAAGCAGTTCTGAAGCACAGAATTTTTGCCACCAACAGTCATTCATCCTACCACCCATGTCTGCTGTTGTGTAACTCGGTTGATCATTTGAGATTGATGCAAGTCGGCCGATGCGAGATTATGTCATTTATTTTCTTGCGCCCTAAGATCCTATTTAATTTAAATTTGTAACTCAAGGATACATATGAATATATAAGATATATTAAGAGTACTTATATCTTCTTATTACAGACACAGAGAATGCAAGCATTGGGGATTACTTGGAGGAAACTAGCAACCAATGTGAGGGCATCCGGACCTTTCTCTCACATGAAGAAAGTAGTGAAGGTGGCTTTTAGTGACAAATATTTGATATACACAAATATTTCAATATCCATAAGCTTGTCATCATTAGGTGATGTTATTGAACAGAAATATGAATTGTACACTGGAACTCAAGAAAAATACGACCCGAAGAGAACTATGCATATGGCTTTTTCTGGCGCTGCATTAGGGGTCCTGTGCCACCATTGGTACAAAGTTTTAGATAAATTTATCGTAGGCAAAACTGTTGACATGATTATTAAGAAATTGTTGCTAGATCAAATAATATTTTCCCCGATAATGATTGTAACATTTTTTGGAAGTTTAGCCTTATTAGAAGATAATCCATCAGAAAATTTTAAGGAGGAAGTAAGAGACAAATTTATAACATTATACAAAGCTGAGTGGGTTGTATGGCCCCCAGCCCAAGTTATTAACTTTTATTTTTTACCAACTAGATACAGAGTCCTATATGATAATACAATTTCTTTAGGATATGACGTTTATACTTCACAAGTGAAACATAACAAGTCATTTAAAAACGATTCTTATACAAAAGCAGAGAAATGATTTTCTTCACGTGTTATTTAATTTAAAAGCAAGTGCTCTTATGTCTAAAAAGCTGAAAATCCAACAAATATGTCAATGAAGAATTTTTGTGTTAACAATTCTGGCAATTTATCATCAGTACAATGTAATGGATACATTTGTGAAAAACATGAATTTGTGAGCTTTCACATACATGTATATTTGTTGGATTATCAGTGTGTTTGACAATAGTACACAGAAATAAGTTCCTACCCACCCCTTATTACAATACTTTATCTTCCCTATATTTTACCTTATGTTCCCGTCAAGTTCAACTTAACTACTCCATGTTTTTACAGAACTTATTTTAATTGATGAACCTTATATTTATTTTATACACCATATCATTTAATAATTCTGAATAGATATGTCAGAACATTTTTTTTTATTCAAAATTTAACAGCATGTGGCTTTTGCCATACAGTCAAGTCCTTTATATATTCACGAATGTTTCTGTGATAAAAGTCCATAGTATTTAAAAAATATCAATGTAGGGTTGTGTTGGAAGTGTTGCCTTTTTTTATTATATCTAGTCTACACTGTAGAGGCTTGTCTATTGTCCTACACTACACTACACTGTACACCACATTGAACTCTACACTGAACACTATACGCAACTTAATATACATAATTTGTTTGTTCGGTTAAGTGTTGCCTAAATAAATTATTATTTTAAATGGTACAAAATCACTAGTTAGGCATTTAATTTCCATACTTGGTCTCAGAGAAGCAATACTGTGATTTTAAAATACTGTTATACTCTTGTACTCAGTTAAAGTATCAATACGTATGTACTTATAAGTATCAAGTATATATTTTGTATTGTACATTTTAAAAAATTGAGCGTCAATTATTGAATTACATTGTTGTTGTTGTAAATTTATGTTGTTTTTTTTATTTTTTCATTGCATCCTATAACTATCTCACTACTAGACTCTGATCTCTACTCACAATATGAGGGCAATATCTGAAACTATTATTAAAAAATGATTTAGTATATTAATTATAGAAACTAGGACGTGTTTCGATCTCTCCAAAATATTGATATTTAACTCATTACATCATCATCACAAATTAAGGATCCAAATTATACTCGCAAACATATCTTTGTTCCTCCTAAATGATACTAATTTGGTGTCAGAAATGGTTCTTCGTTTGCACTGTTTCGATTCGATTTGACACTATGCAAAACATTTCGAACAATTGAGTCTTCGTAGATTCTTTCTGGCCATGACTCCGACCGGCGAATTTCAGCTAGTGTTGGCATCTGACTGTTCCTCGGGGTTCCAAGGTGTGACAGGAATGATCTACCCCTTCTGGGACCTCTACTGATACCCAGCAGTGAGGTCAGCAGTTTGTCTAATGCAGCGATGTCGTTCGGATGGCTTCCATTTTGATTGCGCGGGGTCATTGAACCTGAATGAATTATGCTAGACCGCACGGAGGTTGGTCCTCGTGACAGAAGTCCTATTGAGCGAATTACCTGTCAAAGAAAATGAAGAAAGAAATCTTTTTTAATTTTTGCCTCAACAAATACTGAAAACAGAATTTAAAAAAAAATGTATTAAGTATGATTTTTTTGTAAGATTTAACAAACGAGTTACTACATCACTGTTTCTTCCACTGGTGAAGATGATGGTGGTGATGTAAGTGGATTTTGTTAGCATCTGCTTGCTATGCACTATGTCTTCATTCTACGCTCCTCATCACTGACTGACTCATGCGCCGCCTTCCGCTTCGTGGCACTAGATGGCGTTACCCGAGCACTGCTCAGTCGCCGACAGAAACGCATTTAGTTATTTATAAATTTATTTAATATAAAGGGTCCTTCAAGAAGCGGGTACATCGGTTCATTCTCCGCCAACAACGCATGGCAATAACCCTGGTCAGGTCATATTCACAATGGTAATATACGGTTCTCAAGTTAACAATGTAACTCAGTTGTTGATTTTTCTGATAAATAAATTCTTAAACCATATATCTGCATTACCTCATCTGCGTTATGACTCTGGTAGCTCATTCTTTTGACTTTTCTGTAGATATCGTCGTCCACAGCCTGTTGTACAGCTTCCTCCAATTTTTCTTTCAAGTCTTCATCATCAGCTTGGCTTAGTTCTTCCATGACTAACCTGGAAAATATAATTTATTTATATGATGAATTTCGTTCATTATCGTAATGTTTTCAGAAATTAATCTTGATGGGAATTCGAGTAACATAATAGAGCTAATACAAATTCAAAATGTTAAAGTAAAAAACAACATTTACTACTACTACTACCGCCATCTGTAGTTAAATTTACAAAGTAATGTAATGCGATATGCATTAGACAAAAAATGTTTCTTATTATAAGCTTTTATTTAAACTGCATTGTATGTTTGCGTATTAGTATAATAGTTTGTTTGTTTTTTCGGGTCAAATTTTGCAATCTTAATTACACCCACTTACACTACGGAACTGCAGTTTTGCATAAACCTTCCGTAATGATAATGAATTTTTATCATAACCATAACCTGATACCACATCCAAAATTGGCTCCAGACAAGGGAACTCTTTAACGAACAATACATTTATGAAACTGCTTCTTCGTATTAGCGCTTTACAATTAAAGCTCGTGTTTTTAATTTTAATAAACCTTGTGATATGTACCCTGCACGCTCCTCTTGTTCAGCTTTGTACAAGTTGGTGCGATTGGCTTCCCGAGCTACCCTGATGTCTTGTTCCCAGAAACGTCTCAAATCTGGAGTCGAGGTGTACGGAGCGGCCACTTCTTTTATTTTAAGGAATATTATTGCTGTTATGAAAATGCATATCACATTTACTATTGTCAGGCAGCAGCTTACAATACCTGTAAATTGGAATTAGTCTCGATATACAATATAAGGTAGGTTGGTTCTAAGTTTTCGAAACCAAATGGAAATGTTTTTTTCGTAAAAGATTCCAGACAATCAGTTGATAAATAAGAAACCATTAAGAAACCTTAAGTTTTGGAAGTAAAAGATTATTTATTTACCATAAGACATTATACTCATTTAAAATCAGAAACTTAAGGTTAATAATTTCATACAGTTAAAAATAACAGCAATTAAGGCGACAAGCGCAATTAAATGTACAAGTTTTTATTGTGTCCTGGACGTGCACGTTAGTATGTGTATGTGTGCGCGTGCGTGCGTGCGTGTATGTGTGTGTGTGTGCGTGAGTGTTTGTGTGTATGTGTGCGTGGGTTTGTTTATGGATGCGTATACTCGTATGTGTATTTTATATATTTTTATAAGTTACATAAAAATATTAGAAGCTATGAGGCTCTATTAAGTGGTTACATAAATCACTCATTAGTGGAGAATTTGTGCATAGGTTATAGTACAGGAGGCAAGGAGCATCGAATTCCCGCCGAAGAGAAGCCTAAGAGATAGACAACCACGCAGTCCGCTCCCTGAGCAGTTCAAAAAGTCTACACGAGCGCAAGCGACTGGCCTCTGTTGTTTTATAAAATAACAATATTTAGTAACACATGAATATAAAAATAAAAATCTTTAAACATCTCACACACGGCTACCTGACTCCAAACTAAGCGTAAGCTTGTGCTATGGCGATCAGACAACTGATAAACATACATATTTTTAAATACATACATATAAAATATATTTACACCCAGACACAGATAACACACATTCCTGCTCATCACAGAAAAGTATGAGCTGGATGGGAATCGAACCCACGACCCTGAATATTTTACTATCCACTGGACTAAGTCACCTGTCTAAACTAATAAAATAAATTTGCCAAACTATATGAATCTTACCGTTAACTGCAAATTCTATAGGAAGATAATCATGATAAATTGGTTTGTATGAGGAATTCCCCATGTAAGGCTCGCCCTTGATGTGGGGTATTTTAACTCCAGGGTAAATCAACCAAATACAAGCTAACGCCCAGTATAGACCCTGAAAGATTGAGGATAAAACTATGGAAGAGATTTCAAAATGTGGCCAACTCAGCACGGTTTGTCCTCATCCTGCGAAGGCCTAGTGCATACTACTCCAATATGGTTTAGTGGCCAACCCAAGTATTAAGAAGATAAACCTGTACAGGCCTACCAAACTGTTGCATGGTTTGGTAGTCATGTATTATCCATAAATATAGTAAAAACTAGCTTTTTCCTGCAACTACCTCCACGTGCTTCATCCCCTCTTCTTCCCCTCTCTTCACCCAGTCCAACTTCAAGCCTCGTCCCCTCTAAAGCCTCTAAAGTCAACCCCATATGTAGTGTATGAATGCAAAGTGTTATAGCTTTTTTGTATATATTTGATAATTAATAACTTTCATCGCCTAGCTTTTTTCAAGCTTTTTTTTCTTCAAGTTGTATTCTAACTCTGTATCAGATTTCATTAAAATCGATTCAGTAGGTTAGGCATGAGGTAACAAATAGACAGAGTTCCTTTTGCATTTATAATTCTAGTAACAATTAATATGAACTTACGCAGTTAACAACTGGAGGTAACAATGAGGCTGATATAGCTATGCCGATGAGAGGTCCAGCACTTCCTTGTAGCAGAGCCAATGCTACTCCAGTACCCGACGTCAGGGCCCACAACACTCCCATCCAGAGAGCTCTCACGTTTCCGCTGCGAACAGGTTCATGGCTTCAATCCATTGACGGCCCACGAATGAGCACGTGTCTGTTCATTCCGAGGCCTAGAGCGTACTCTCTCACGCTGTTTCAATGCGGATTCGTGGTGGGGTTAGTGGCCAACAAGAGTGTCGGAAGCTTTGATATCCTTAAGGGCTCCAAATAAAATCCAAATAAAACGTCAAAATAAACAAAAGAAAAGATTTTCTAAAAGATAAATGACCGGGACAGACGGCTTTACGTGTTCTTCGAAGCATGATTTTTGTCAACATCACCGATCCGCCCACCTACATCAAACTTTGGAACCACCAATAAAAAAAAACCGACCGATTTCAGAACCTTATTTCTATCTAGAAGCCAATTAACAATATAATATTCAAATTATACGCTTATACACTCATACTGTTCTCTGTAGTTGTCTCGTGGATGGCATTGAAAACATTAAAATGCGTTACACATGACACCCAAATATCCAGAACAAATATACAAATATGTGTCTGTCATATAAATCCTACCCACCCAGTAATAGAACGCGGCACCGATCACAAAAGTTACTACGAAACAGGGCTGTTGAACTGCAGTTTTAAATAAATCTTACATTTTAGGAGGGTATATAGTTTTTTGCAACCTATAGGTACCTATAAAAATTCGAGTTTCGATGCAAAATACGAATGAATAGAATTGAATAAAAAACCTATGAAATAGTAGTTAATATTGATATCGATTATTTTCCACGACTGATAAAAAAAAAGAAAATAAATATACATTATCTATCAATTCAAAATACGTTATCGAGTAAAAAATATATATGAAAAACATTGATACATACCGCGATTTCATTTCTTCCGTCGGCCAATCTCCAAAGCCCCAAGGCATCTCGGTGGTACCCAGAATCAGGCCGAATATAAAACCAAAGAACAGAGATAGTAACATGCCTAAGATCAGGCTCTCAAACCCACTTCTGACCAGGCTTCTGTCAGAAATAATAGTCCCGAATGTAATGGACATCACGGGACCCATAAGAGGGGATACCAACATGGCCGCTACTATGTTAGATGCGTTGTTTTCGACGAGGCCAAGAGCTGCGAGGGAACTAAAAAGATATTTATATATTAGTATGAAAGATTAGGTATATTAGTACAAAAGATAGGACTCGACGAAACGGATACCTCTAAAGTATAAATGCCATATTTAAAATAAATAAGTACCCGTTTCCGCCCAAAGCCTCGCTTCCGAGCTGATAAAAATTTGCCTATGTTCCATACTATAATCTATCTGTGTGCCAAATTTCATCCAGATCGTTCAGTAGTTTTGCGTGAAGGAGGAACAAACATCCATCCAAAGTTTCGCATTTATTTCACGTTGGCTTTAAAATACAATATCACCTATATGTAATTTTTTTTCAGTTTCATTACTGAGAATCTTTAGGGCAATAGTAGGTATACTTTTAAAAGGAAAAAACTAGATCAGATTTCGGGCCCATCACTATACATCACACGCCTCAGCTATGATACACAGACAAACATCAAAGTTATAACAACTTAGTAGCACCATTTTTGCGACCCCTGCTGCACATAGTTACAGCGTAGCTACATATATCACTGTAAAATTGGTTCGAGAAATCAATAATCGGTTTTCCGAACTTTCATCAAGGCAGATATAAACGGGCCTGATAAAACAAGTGATTTGTTGGTTTGCTAGTGATTTAAAATGTATGAACAAATTAGAGTTTATACACGATTTTATCATGGCGTATCGATCGGTCCCGGCTACGTGTAGGTGTGTCTTATTTTAATGTTGTATGATTGGAGAGTTGGTTATTGACCGACTGCTACACCGAAGGTCATGAGTTCGATTCCCACCCAGGTAAAATTTTTCTGTGACGAGCAGCAATATTCGTCCCATGTGTCTGGGTGTAAAAAGATCTATATAAGTATGTGTATCAGTTGTCTGATCACTATAGTACAAGCTAATGCTTAGTTTGGGGTCAGATGGGCGTGTGTGAGTTGTCCAAATATATTTATTTATTTTACTCATGTTTATGTGTGTATTTGTATATTTTACATCCATTTATTCGTGTTTATATTTGAATTTATTAAAAAAAGGAAAAAAAAAGAATTTTGTTCGTCCTACATATATTTAGATCCTACACCAAAACTTAAAATTTCCTATCAGACTCTACACAATAATTATACGTAGTATTTGTATACATAGTAGGAATGATATAAATAAACAAACAAAAAAATAAAATAAAATTAGATCGTATTCTCTGCTGAGAACCTGAAAAGAGAAATACTTCTATGCAGACAGCGATCAGTAACAGATTAAATAAATAAATATCTTTGGACAATTCACACACGGCCACCTGATCCCAAAATAAGCGTTAGCTTGTGCTATGGTGATCAGACTACTGATAAA
>DWJZ01004359.1:0-15465 GCA_018249125.1 Asbolis capucinus | reverse complement strand
GTGAGGAAACCTGCATGCCGGGGAGTTTGCTAAACTCAAAGGTGTGTGAAGTCTGCCAATCCGCACTTGGCCAGCGTAGTGAAACCTTAACCTTCTCATTCAGAGGAGACCCGTGCTTAATAGTGGGTCGTGATGGGTTGAGATGATGAATGAAAATTGTCCACTAATCCGCATTAGAGAGTGGAGTATGTTCAGTAATAGGCTGAAGCCAATGTAACAAATAAGTTATTACAATTGGAATTTGACACAACAAAATATGAACGTTTCAAGACAGGCCGGTTGGTCTAGTGGTTAGTCAACCTGACTGCTACACCGGTGGTCGTGGGTTCGAATCCCACCCAGGTCAAACTTCTCTGTGATGAGCAGGAATATTTGTTCTGTGTGTCTGGGTATAAACAGATCTATATAAGTATGTATTTAATAATATATATGTACATATGTATGTTTAGCAGTTGTCTGATCACCACAGTATAAGGTGAGGCTTAGTTTGGGATCAGATGGCCGAGTATGAGTTGTTCAAAGATATTTATTATTATACTTTAGAAGAAAAAATAACCAGTCAATCCCATTTGTATGTATTTCACAATCCTTTCTGGAGGCCTTGGTGCTCTACGATATTATTTTAATTTATTATTAACTAGTTGTACCCCGCAGCTTTGTTTACACAGAGTGATCAATTAAGTGATTTAAAGTCCAAAAATAATCACTTTATTAAGATGTATTTGAGGACAAAAATTCATCCCCCTTTTCTATCTTCTGCGGGATAAAATTAAAAAAAAAACGCTGAATTTTTATTTAAGGTATTATATTTAAGATATGTTATTTTCAAATTCAAGATATTCCCATAAACGGATAACCCAGGTTCTTGTATTAAAAATTTTAAAATATTCACATTATTTTCCTTTTTTTTTCATGTCACTGGTTAAGTGTGGTTACATTTTTTTTCAGGATGAAGTAGCTCTTGAAGTGGTTGGATCAAACGGATACGTAGGACCAGAGGGGCATAAGTACACTCTGACATACGTCGCTAACGAATTTGGATACCAGCCTCAGGTATAATACAATTCTTGAGCACAGTAGTTGGTCGGATTCACGTTACTCGCGCCGTCGCTCCACGCGATTCGGCGTTCATCATCTATTGGGTACGAGATGTGCGATTGTACTTTCGAAAGGATACTTTACCCCCAGTTGTGGTCAAGTTTATAACGTTAATATTATAATTTTGGGTTTTTTATAATTTTGGGTTTTACGTTTCTTATTGTCAGGAGTTTAAGGTTTCCGAGCTGTTTTCTCGGGAACGCCTTGAATTGAATTTAAATTAATATCTTCTCTGATCTGCAATCTTTCGAAGTCATGAACAAGTCAAGATTCTAATCTGTATTCATGACCGTTATCTAGTACATAGGCGAAGTTCTTAGCTTTGCCCGGATTCATGACCAATACTTATCTGTTACTAAAGCTCCATGATCGTAAGTTTTAAGTTGTTGTTCAAACTAATTCATAAACGATCATTCAAATATTAAATACAGTTGTTGTCGAGCTTATAATAGGTTGTAAATATCTTTCTTCTAATAAATACGCAATACATAATAGCAAACATTTACTTGCGTTCGAAAGAAACTGGATTTGTGTGCGTAAATAAATCAATGTACCCATTTTTACAAGCTCTTTCAAGATGCAATAGACTGGAAGCAGTGATAGCCTAGTGTTTTGAATCGTCGTCACACATCTAGTTTTAAAATTTATGTCCGTACGAAAAAACTGAATTATCACTTGCTTTGATGAAAGAAGACATCTTAAGAAAGCCTGAAAGTTCTCCATAAAATTCTCAAAGGTGAAGTACTTAACCGCACTTGGGCGGCACTAAGGCCTGTGAGCGGAGACCCAAGTCATAATGGCACAGTTGTGGATTGCAATGGACTGGACTACATTACTCAGCTGATGTATTTGTCTTTTCCAGGGTGAACATCTACCAACTCCTCCAGCACCTATCCCGTACCCAGAATACGTAGAACGAGCTCTGAAATTCATCGCAGAACACCCGTACAAAGAAGGCTCCAAAGTGTTGTAAGCGGAACCTTCCAGATGATCCACGTATAAAGGAATAATATTCAAAAATGTTGATTTTGCAGTTCGTATTTATAAATATTTGTTGAATTTTGTTTAATCAGTAAATTTTTATAACACAATAAATACCAATGTATTATTAACGAATTTTTATTTATAACTTGTTTGGTTTCAATCGATTGATGGCCAAACTAAACACTGATCACAACTACTGAACTACTGAGCCCAAATCTCTTATTAAATCGAGGAAGCCTAGACCATTCTTCACCATGCTGCTCCACTGCAGATTGGTGGAGGGTTTAGTGGCCAATACAAGTGTCGGAAGTTTTAACATCACACTAAGCCCTCCGATATGACCTAATGGCTGCAATTTAACGATAACAACCGGAACCGACGACTTTACGTGCCCTCTGAAGCACGGAAGGGGCATGAAATTTTTGCCACTAGCGGCCACCTATTATTCTCCGACGCGCCCGCTGTTAACTTTTTCACCCACAATTGAACCAGCCGCTGGGTCATGAACACTTCCTGCTCCGCTGTGAATTGATAAAAGTAAACTTAGTGTCTAATTGTTACTGACCCAGAGTCGTTAATGGTTACTTAATTTGCTTCTTAGTATATGTTTACAAATCTTTGTAAACAGCTTCCTTAAATAAATATAGTAAAATCTATATATGTCTATAAAAATCAATGCCACTTTTTGTTGTAATTTTTTAATTCAACAACGGTCTCACCTATCCAAACCAAATGTTTAGGCTTTATTCGGACTATTTAGTAGATGGTTTATGTGAAGTTTATACAAACACGGTACAGTGCTTCTTCATTTATCACATTTGTATTTGTAAATGGGGATTTTCCTGTCAAATTGAACCTTTTTTCAGTCCACACGGACGAAATCGCGGGCGGAAGCTAGTAAATTATATAATAAACAACAAACTGCCCTCGCTTTGTTTTGAGAGAATAAGTTGCCGGTAAAAAGTACCTAGTTTCGTGACCTAAATGTATGTGTAATTTGTAAACAGTCATATAAATGCCATATCATGGCGGACTTATTTGTAGCTGTTGATGTCTTTGCTCTATTGTCAATAATTCCCTCAGCGTACGCGATATAAGGGTAAAAAAGTTATTCAAATCGGTCCAGTAGTTTCGGGACGTATTCGAATTGACAGACAATCAAATTATCTTCTTAGTATAGATAACTAACATGCATTTGTCATGTCACCTTTCTTTTTCGGATTCGAACCCGAACCCATTCGCTTTGCAGACAGGCTACAGGGCGAGGAAGTGCGCACACCTCCAAATTTTCAAAGATACGTACAAATTATGCAAAAGAGATATTAGAATTTATAATATCTATAAATTTTTGAAGTAAATTATCACTATTGGTGAAGAAAAATATCGTGAGGAAACCTGCACTTTCGTGAGTTCTGCACAAGGTTTCTTGGAGGTGTGTGAGTAAAGTCGGTTAATACTTGTCAGCATTTTAGATTTTAGCCTGCAGCCCTTGCTGTAAGAAAAAATCCGAGCTCAGTGGTTAGTTTAGATATACAACAAGCTTTATTAAAATAATTAAAAACACAAGCTTTATTTGTCGATCACTAATACAAAGAAATACACAAAATTTTGTAACTATATTGTCTACCCTTGAGGAGTTCCCTTGTCTGGAGCCAATCCTGAACGTAGCCATATCATGCTTAAAAAACTATGGTCATCAGGACGCAAGGTTTAAGCTAAATTTTGTTTCCGTAATGTAAGAGGAAGTGGGACTATTTAAGCTTGCAAATTTGATTCTAACACTTAACGAATAAATATACTAACATACTAATATACAAACAACAAACATATACTGCAAGTTAAATAAAAGCTTGTAAAAAAATATCATTTAAACATTATACAATGGAATCACTCCTACAAATAATTTTATTTTTCAACCAATAGCAAATGATATAATGAAAACCACTTTATCCTGTTTCCATGCGCCGTGTTATAATGTCAATAAAATATTTACACGAGAATTGTATTTTATTTATTAACCAAGGGTTTTTGCTAAAAGCGGTGTTATTGTTATTTAATTTACTTAAAATTGTATCAATTTATACAATTATTGTACAAATATCGACGCAATATGCTCGTATCGATGTATGTTATTGGGTTTTATAAAATCACAATGTTAGTTGTGATAAAATGTGTATGCTAAGGACTTTTCCAGGACTTCGTAATGGAACAGCGTGGTAGAGTGTGATCTAGGCCTTCTCAGTCAAGAAGAAGACGACGACGAAGAAGAAGGACTGTGGAGTGGAGGAGTGGTAACACCAAACGAAATCTTGAGCCTTTCGAGTCCTCGAAGGGCACTTAAGGCGACACTTGTTATTTTCATTGGATAAGAAGTTCCAGGGCTCTGTGCGAGGATAAAAATCTAAAGGATAAAAATTTACGCTTCACGCTAACCCTTCCACAAATCCGCATTAAAGCATTCTGGAGTTTTTTCTAGGCCTCCTTAGAGGCCCGAGGGTCAAGGCCTAGGAAACATTAGACCATGTCAAACATCCGACACTTGTGTTGGCCAGGAATCCCTTAGTTTTAAGCAGCATTATTGCATATATATATATATGTATATATCCTCTATTCATCCATCAAATCCATCAATCAGCTTTTGGACCTCAACTGCTGGACATACAATTTTCTTAATATACGCCACTCTGGAACCTTTCGAATCCAGAGGAATCTCGCTGTCTTTTTCAGGTCATCAGTTTTCCTGGTCGGGAGCCTATGCTCCTTTTTCCGAAACCTGGTCTCCATCTGAGTAGCTTTCTTCCCCAACGATTATCGATATTTCTTCATGGCTAGCCCATTACCTGCTCTGCTACTACCCTAGAGCTACATGCGTTAACATAGTACGCCCATATACGTATATACTACATAGTTTCTGTCTGCGGTTTCCTCCGTGTCATGTTTTCATAAAAAGTATCTATGTGTTATCCCACACCCATAATTCTGCGTGCCAAGTTAAATTTTAATCTATTCAACGGTTAGCGCGTGAAGGACACGGAAACAACCAAACATATAAACGTGCACATCATCCCAGGGGAACCTACAGTTGGGATAAAATCTATCCGTTCATTTCCTGGATGTAGTTTATTAACAATTATTAAATAAATCCACACTTCCCAACATCTTCACAAATTTTCATATTTTTTAATATTATTGGATGGGAAAGGTCTAATCGTGGAGAAATCCGCATTTCTGATAATGCTAATAATTTTCTAATAGATTATTTTTTGTTGCTATGTGTGAGTAATGAGACGACGACATGCACACATGGACATATGTATGTCACAGTGATAATTTAATGTCAAGGACGAGACCGATTAAATGAACTTAAATATTTGACTCGATACTAAATGACAAGGTTCATCGACAGTCCACTCAATATACCTTAATATTTTGAAAAAAATAAGTTTACGCGCAATATAATAAATTCCCACTTGTTGCAAGTGGTGATGTAGTCTTGTATTAGGTGGTAAAGAGGACTTTGCATTTTAGACAATTATTCAATTCAATTTCCATAACATCAAACATGGCTTATAACTGACAACAACCAGGACCGAGGGCTGTTCGTGCCCTCCGAAGCACAAAAACGCTCATGACTTTTTTGCCACTAGCGGTCACTCAACCTACCGACTTCACCCGCTTAGATCGTTTACAATCGAAACATGTCGCTGGGATAACCCGATAGCGTTCATATGAACGCTTTTTCATTAATTTGCCTGTATATCACATAAACATATTATTTGCATGAACTACGCATGTGCATAATATATTGGTATGTAAGTTGAGGCAACTTGTGAAAGCATATCTGATAGTTGAAGGCTAGGTATTGTAAAGATGAATACATTATTAGCATTAAAAGTGCAGCAATATCCATACAAAAAAATCTATACTAATATTATAAAGAGGAAAAATTTGATTCTTTGAGGCGAATAGGCTCCGAAACTACTGGGCCGATTCGTACAGTTCTTTCACCATTAGACTACTAAATAATCTGTGATACACATAGGCTATAAAATATTTTCAAAAAGTTAGGGGTCTTCATGAAAACTTCGATAATGAACCAATGTGTGAGAAATATACCAAAAAAATCCTGATATTGCGTATGGTCCGGAAATTGTTCACAATTGAGTAAGATGTAAGGTGTTTTAAAGGGAAAATCAATATATACAATTAAGTATTCGGTACCATTATGGCGAACGGTAAGTTATGTCACAATAACTACTTTTTGGTAAAACATTTGTAACGCCGTGATCTAATTTACCTTAATATTATGAAGACAAAAGTTTTCTTAGAAGTGACATAAGCTACATTATATAATACCGAAAAATAAAAAACGTACATATGTATTTGCTGGTAACTTGCTTTTCTGAAGCGAAACGGCGAGCGTGTCTTTTGACATCAGTCAAAGACATTAATTTTAAAACATGTATCGTGAGTACCCGTAATGTATGCTATATACCTATACAGTCTACGATGATTGGTGATTACCAGAAGAAAAATACATAATTCATAATGTTAGCTTGTGGACATTAAAAACGTGTTTGGAATAAAATTTTAATTACATGTTACGACCATGATATTTCAATTTTAATAATGGGCTTCCAGTAGAATCATGCTATATTAGATAAAAATTAAAGACTACGTACATGACTGGTCTGTTGGTCTAGTAGTTAGTGAAACTGACTGCTGAAGGTCGTGGGTTCGACTCCCACCCAGTACAAAGTTTTCTGTGATTCAGGAATGTTTGTTCCGTGTATCTGGATGTAAATATCTATATATGTATATATTTAAAAGTATGTTTGTTTATCAGGTGTCTAATCACCATAGTCCAAGCTAATGTTTAGTTCGGGGTCAGATGGCCGTGCGTGATGTTCTGAGATATTTATTTAAGTTAAAAGTATAATTTAAAAAGTGAAGTGTTCTTTGAAATGGGTAGAAAATTTTAAGAAAGACTAGCGGTGTACGCAACTTCGTCCGCGTGGCATTTAACAAAATAGTTACCTACCCTTGAATTCACAGATCTTACGATAACTTATATTTTATATTTCTGACATAATATTAGGTTAAGTTACTATTTATTACATCAGCTATCTGACAGTGAAAGTCCTGCCAAAATTGATCCAGCCATTCCAGAGATTATTCGGAACAAACAGATCGATAAAAATTGCAAAAAATATACATATATCTGGATACGCGTGTACCTGTGTATACATACTAGTGTACGAGTAGATGCATTCAGCAAAAACGGTTATTTTAATATTACAAACAGACACTCCAATTTTATTTACTTGTTTAGATGAAAACTTTATTCAAATTAAAGTTAATTTTAAGAATTCTGGCTAAGCTCTTTAGCTAACAAAGCGAAGCGACGAGGACACCAATCTATTTTTAAAAAGCTTAAAGTATATTAGAAACTAATAACTTTTTCCTAAAGCCGCCCATTAATTAAGTATTATAATTTCCCTGTACAACTACAGGACCATTTGACCTTGTATTAAAAAATAGAACCAGGTCTTCACGCTCACTACTCGTCTCGTCTTACATACGTGTAGCAAATATGACATATTCTTTAATAATATTTACACAATGGACCAAAGATTATGTTCGCAGAAATGCCAAAGTTTATGACCCACTCTACAAACTTTTGTTGCAATTGTCGGATACTAAATCTATTTGGTATTAACAATGAAATAGGTATTTTTGAAAAAGCTTATTAATATTACTAAGGAACTTAATGGGCATGAAAACGAAAGGCTTCAACCCATCGATGTTCTACTACTGAGTAAAGGTCTTTCGTGGTGAGGAGGCCTACAGCATACTCCACCACGCTGTTTCAATTTGGTTGACGGGTTAGTGGCTGACTCAAATCAAGCCGGAAGAATTCCATGCCACCCGAAAGCCGGGTATTACCTTTTTTAGGGTCACATTCACGCGATGACTCAAATTTGAGAACAATGTTGAGAACAAAAACAGAACAAACAATCGCTAGGTATACTTCATCGATGTCTCCACTGGCACTAGCTCAGCAGTCTGTATTTTTTTTTATTTTCAATAATTTTGTGCTTCATCACAATCCCACCTGATGGTAAGAAGCAATGTAGCTTAGTATGATACGCAGATTCCCTCAACAACTGACCACGTTATCATGTTGGAATCTCCGCCTGATATTCGTCTTTGACGTCTCTGTTACACCACTTCTCATTTGTTTCGTAAAGTGATTGGCGAAAATTGTTAACCGTGTAATTAAAAAATATGTTATTCGTGATGATTGCTTTTGTTCGTTGGATTTAATTTCGATAGGATGATCAAATTCTGCATCAGATGCTTACCTTGGGAGTTACGCCACTAAGGATCTCTGAGCTAGAGTATTGATGGAAGGATATGACAAAGAGTATCAAATTTTCTACAAAATCTTAAAAATATCAATAAATTATTAGATAGGTACGTTTAATAAGACCTGAATACTTTAAAATAACAAATATTTGTAAAGGTAAAATATTACGAAAATATTGTCCTTTCTAATTTTATAAGTAATCTTTGACAAGATTCGACTAGTTCACGAAACGAGAAGGTAATGTATTCGTTTTGTTTCTGGAGGTATCCTATATAAAGAGTTTGATGCGCCGAATTAAATCAGACTGTCACGAACCAGACTCGACCTACCCACTCAAAATGGTAAGATGTCTAGGATTCAATCCAACCAAAATCTTCTTAAACTTTTCTTAAATTCTAATTAAATTTAAATTTTACGAAAATATAATTTCTAATATTCCTTTTACTATTTTCCTTTCATCATTAATTCACTCTGTAATAAAATTAAAAACAAAAAAGAATCAGTACGAATAAAAGTATTTCAATGTTTAAAAGTATTTAACTGAACCATATTGTTTTTCCTTAAAATAATGAGTTTGATGAAATCGTAAAAATTTTCCTTTTATTTGTTTTACAAATAAAGTAGGAAGTATTCCTTCCATGGTAAATTTCGTTATTTATTAGTTATTTAATTGGCTTTTATTCATAACTGACATAATTATGATTTGCATAACTTTTTTTTAACATTCAAAGTATTTAATATTTATTTTCAAACGGCTTACACGTTTAATTTATTTAAGTATCTGAATTCTGAGCTCCATTTTTTTACTTTATTTAATCCTTTGGATGACGAAACTCAATCGTTACGTTTTCTTTCTCTCTTTCTGTAACATTAATATTTTTTTCTCATCCATCGGGCTTTTGATGTTGTCAGCCAATTTCATTGTGATTTTTTATATTCATCTGTTTCACTTTAAATTGCGTGTCATTCATTAATGTTACTGTTTATAGTTAACTTTTATTTTATTATTCCCAGAAATACCTAATTGTTCTCGCTATTGTCGTGGCTTGCGCCAGCGCTGACCTTGCCAGCGATGCCGCTGCCGCCATCGTCCGTACCGCCTTCGACATTAACCCCGACGGTAATGCCTTCTCCTATGGCTACGAGACTGGCAACAAGATCGCCGCCCAAGTTGAGGGTGTTGTGAAGAACCCCACCTCTGTAAGTTGATGAAACATAATTGTTCCATTAAGCTGATCAAATACTCTAAATTAGAATGATATCTTTACGTCCACATAATCCAGCATCTATGTGTAACGTACGTCCTAGACATCAGTATCATAGATCACATTGAGACAATTTAGCAGAAAACATAAATAAATACCCATAATTATTGAATAACGAATTCTGACGTCCTTAAATTGAAAAACAAACCAAATATAACCAAAAATCTTTATTCAGTACAACATTTTATTTAAATGAGATTGATTTGACCAAAACTGGTGATTGACATTTATCACAACCAATTGTCCCACGCAACTTTCCTGCGATACGTACGACTTCTATTCAATATAATAGATGTTAATGTATAGTGTTTATATTATACTCACATATAAGACCTCTTAATAATAATATTCTGATGCCGTTCTAGTTTCGTGCTGCGACAATTTTAACTGTTTAGTTTAAAAAGCTTCAAAAAAAGGAAGAGGTTATATTCGTCAGTAATTCTCTATACTTAAAAATAATTACTATTTGAACTCAATTGTAAATCTAAACCTTGTAAGAAATTATCTTAATACGCACAAATATTAAGAAATAAGAAATAATTCAGAATAAGAACATACATTTTCTTTTTCAGAACGAACCCACTCTGGAAGTTAAGGGCTCTTACTCCTACCTTTCCCCTGAGGGCACCGTCATTGATACCACCTACGTCGCCAACGAGGGTGGATACCAACCCCAAGTAAGTCTTGAAAAGTGATTACTGCCAACCGTGAAACACTATATTATATCTTCTTGATGGCTTAATACCTAAAGTAGGGATGCCTTTGCGTGAAAATTTTGTAATATTTCTATTTATTTTTCAGGGTTCCCACCTCCCCGTCCCACCACCGATCCCACAGTCAGTTGTCCGTGCTCTCGAATACATCGCTGCCCACCCACCACCAGTAGACAGCAAAAAATACTAACTAAATGATCTATAGTACAAACAACACCGGACTATGCGATTGCCCAATGATTGTTTCTGTTTTTTTACGTAGGAATGTAAAATATGGAATGAAACGATGTTGTAATGAAATATAATAAAGAATATTTTGATCTATTAAGTTTTTTATATCCCTAAGACCTTGTGGTAGAAAAGATACTTAATTATATGTATATCAGTAGTTTCAAATGAGGCAAATAACAGTGAAAGTAGTACCAACATACATGTTATAAGTTTTCAACAATATTACAAATTATGAATAAGTTTTTTAAAACGATAAGAGAATATTAAACATTGAGAAAGTATTAAACAAGTAAAAAATTAAACTAAATTATATTAAAATTCCATAAATGTAATTGTGTGCAAATGGACATAAAATGATCAGATTCAAATGAGATAAATGACAATAAGTTGACTGTTGACTATCTTGTGAAGCAGATGGTGACAAAATTAAACTACAGAAAACGAATGGTGACAAAATTAAACTACAGAAAACGAATAGTGACAAAATTAAACTACAGAAAACGTGTGAAGAGTAAGGCAAGAGATTAAAAATTAACAATTAGAAGATAATAACTGATTTAACCTGCCAACTTATAAAAGGGAATCCATTTAAGTTGATAAAATCACAACAATAAGCGGAAATAAGGTCAAATGCTCGTAGACTGAAGTAACGAATAATATAGTTTATAAGCTTATCAAAATTCACAGCACATACACAGACACAGAATGGTACACATCGGAATAATCAGTGATGTCATTAACTTGAATATACCAATTAAACACGCAAACCGTATGGAATCCAAGTATATGCGGTGACATTTACTCGTAGTTAGCCGAGTTAGTCAGATAAGTATTGAGATCAATCTGTGAAAAACTGTAAGACATAATTCTGAAAATTGACAGTACTTGAGGCTGAACTTTTAAAAGAGGGATATTTTTATTGTGGGATAAACAGGTAAACGGGCAGACGTGTCATCTGATGGTAAGTGATCACCGCCGCCCAAAGACATTAATAACTCCAGACTGGGTTGTTAAAAACGCGTTGCTTGCCTGGAAGGGAAGGAAGCCGAAAACAAGGGAAGCAGTACAGCGACCAGACCGTATCAGTACTGACCCCAGAGAATATTTAATCATAGTATAATATTTAATAATAGATCAACATACCACTTCAGGATAGAAGAAGGATTTTCTGATGGAAGAAGAATGGGGAGAAGGATGACTGAAATACGGGGAGAAAAAGAAGAGAACTGGTCCTCTAGTCCCCAGTCAGTGAAACGTTTGGCAGCTTATTCAAGCAAACGGTTGGTAGCCAGTCAGACAGACTTCAAAAAAAGATAAAAATTCTTCTGCAAAGCCCTACCACACACAACCATACACCAGACATGAGTAAATATTTCCATTGTCAATAGAGCTTTGATGATTCGATTAGTCGATTGTAGCGTATGGTCTCGTGGTGCCTAAAATGTGAATTCCTTCACCAATACGAAATACGCACTAGCGCCGCGCAGTGAAGTATGCTTTAGGACATCTCAGTTATGAAGGAATACCTATAATCAGAAGTAGGCCAAAAGTGGATTGAAGCTATTTAATTCTTCTGACTAAAGCTTGTAGCACTTGAGTAGAGTGTAATAAGCCTTGCAATAAGCTATCGAAATTATGTGCAGTATGTATGTAAGAGTTTCTTTGTCGGAACTGTAACATAATGTTTTTTTTTGGTCCATAGAAAATTTGGACCTTTAATAGTGTCATTATGTCCGTCAGTCCGTCCGTCCATACCTTCTTCTGCATTCAAGAAAAACAAATTTAGGGCGCCCTCTACAGGTTGAGTGGTGATGTTATTTTATTTAGAGTTAAACCCACTATGTGAGGTATTGTTTCTTTGTGTAGAATAAGTTATTGCTTGACATCAATACCACCTGATGAAAAGTGGCGATGATATCTAAGATGTTCGGGACACTATAAGTGTAAATGCCTTTGTTCAATTGCTCTTTTAAAATAATTGTGGGTCCAGGAAGGTAGTCCAGGATATATTAAGCTCTCTATAAACTAAACGGTTTTCTCTAGAAATAAAAAAAAAATGCCTAGCTTTAGTTAAATTGTATATAAGAGCAGAATCAGATTTTGAACTGTTTGCAGAACTCAAACATAAAATTATATTAATTGAAATTTAATTAAAAAATGTGACCCTTATTTACAATATACATGATTTTCTTTATTTCACCACTGACTTCTGTGACACTGTAGTGTTAACTGATGACACCTCCTTTATTTTTAAAGTAGATAGACAAAAACAATGTTATGAATACGTAAATAATACAGTTCCGCAAGTATTACATTGGTTTACATATAGATAAATGTTAAATAGGAAAAACCTAAATGTGTCCTATTTACATTGCCAAATGTAAAACAAGTTCCATCTGAAATCTGAATGATTAAAGAAGTACTTGAATTAGTCGAATCTATGTAATTTCTTGGCCTTACTATACTCTCGTTTAAAATGGACATCTCATATTAAATGGTATTTTCATTGTATTATATTTACGTGGTAATTTTCATAGTTTAATGTCCTATGGCCTGTTGTTGTGGGGCTCAGCTGCTGTTATTATTATGAGTAAAGTGTGTGTGTTTATATTACAAAAGAGGGCAGTACGTGCCATTTACAAGCTCTGGTTTAGGGACTCAGAGATCTATATAAAGAAATAAAATTAAATGTTATTTTACAATTTATTACACACGTTCAAGGTCTGCAACCTGTAATCTCTCCCAACACTAGATTAATTTTTTGTAGACGAATGCTGGACAAAACAGAGCAAGATCCCCAATTCTTTAACAAAATTTTATGGACCAGACCAAACCACTCTTAAAACGGACGGATACTTTAACATGCATAATCTGCACAGCTGGCAACAACGGCATCCGCATCTTATACGCGAAAATAGATCACAATACTAATTCAAAATAAAGTATTGGACTGGTATATTAAGCGGTAAAATCATTGGTCCATTTGAACTGCCCGGAAACTTAACTGGCCAAAGTTATTTATATTTTATACAAAATTATTTACCAAATTTAATAGAGGGAGAGGGAGAATGTGACGCAATCCTACTGACATCAAAATAATGGCTGTCCTGCGCATTATGCTGCAAATGTTCGTTCGTGCATATTTAAATGCCACGTATCCAAATAAATGGATTGGTCGTTTAGGTCCTATTTTGTGGCCTCCACGATCGCTGGACTTAAATCCACTAGATTGTTTTTACTGGGGTTGTCTAAAAGAACAGCTGTACTCGAAACCTATTTCCAATTTAAAGGAATTATGCAGTGGTGTTCAGGAGGCTGCTTCAAAAATAATTGAACGGCGATTTACAGCAATGCCATATTTTAAATTAAAAGCTCATGTCAAAGCCTTTCTTATGACGAGAGGCCTTACTATAAACTAGATGAATGAATATTTTATTTAAGATTTGAAGAAGTTAATAACATCAGCTATCAGAATAGTTTTGCTACTAACTTTAATAGTTATAAATTATCTGTATTTAGATAGCCAACCAGTTCCACTAACCTCACCACCAATCATACTTGAGCAGGATTAACAATATATATGTATACAGTTTGTCCAATAAGCGTACCAGCGAAGGTACGTAGGACAGAGGACGTTGAGGTCTATTGATGTCAACCCCATGTATGTATCCGTAGTAGTGTAGTTTCCGAGATATTCTTATTATTGTCCTAATTTTTTTTCCTGTTACTGAAATTTTAGCTATACTTTGTATATTTTGAGATATTTCATAAATATTTTTAAGAATATTATGGCTAAAGTACTAGTTATCTATTAGAAATAGAAAACACCGAACTTCTGGTAATAATAGTTCAGGATAAGGTCATGAACTCAAAATTTCAAAATCTGATTTTGCAAAGCGTTAGTAATATCAAAAATATTGTGTTTGTGATCTTTTCACACTATTAAAATAAAGCACTACTTCGTGAAGATTTTTTTTTCCGAAAATGGAGTTTAAATGTGCAAGATTCGAAATACTGATAATTACTTTTAACGGATAAAGTTCGTTTTTGCGTGGTTTTTTTACGTATGATTTGCATAGTAAGTACAGTCTACAAGTTTTTTTTTACTAAATTCCAAGGTTAAACCAGACGTTTATTTAGCTTTCCTTTTGAAATTAAATGAAATTAAAACTGTTTATTTCGTCTTAGGATCCAAAAGCTCATTTAATGAAAGTCAAAATTTTACAATACAATACAAAGTTATAAATTTACTACTAATATATAAAAATATATATTTATTTAAATGAATTCTTTGATAAAGCCTAAAGTCCCGATAGACAATACCTATCTGTCATCGGCTTTATAAATTATACAAATTTAGGACTATGTACGCTATTGTAGGCCGGAAGGAAAAAAAAGCCGACGGAAAAAACTTCCGGTACTCTTTTTAATAACAAGATTACAATGTGTTACAAAAGATTATTACTAGCCCGATTGGAACTGGGAGCAGTGCGGATCATTGCCATGCATCCTTGTCATTTAGATATTCCACAATACTTTAATATCCCTTGCTTGTGAGTTAAGATTTTACACGTTTTTTGAACAAATTCTCAGTCAAATCTTGTATTAATTTAGGAATTTTATTAAAAAATCGTACACAAAGGATAACCGGACTTTCAAAAGCCGGTACGAGGACGTAGCTAACTGATCCATTCTTCTTGTTATCCGTTTACTAACATCTCTGTTTAGTTTATATGAAGCTATATAATTTCGTATAAAAACAATATTACTATATATGTACTGTGAAGCAACTCTAAGAATATCT
>DWJZ01004358.1:0-15466 GCA_018249125.1 Asbolis capucinus | reverse complement strand
TTTATATTGTACTGGTCACAAAATCATGATTTTGTATATTGTACTGTATTTCAACCCAACTATAATTAATAAAACAATTTTTCTCCAGACCAGAAAGATGTCGAGTAATGGACAGTAAGATGCGTCCGCTTCTCCTGGAGTTCGAAAATATGGATCCCACTGGATCAGATATCAGAATCATCCTCAAAATAGGAGATGACCTGCGACAGGACATGTTCACTCTCCAGATGCTCCGGATAATGGATAGATTGTGGAAGAATGCCGGATATGACTTCAGGTATTGGGATAAAATTTCTTTGTAATACGTCCAAAGATTTGATTGATTAAGTTTGGCATTGATAACTTAATAACCAAGCTACCGATTTCTAATGTTGAAGATTATATCTACAATATTATACATGACCAAAGGCGATTAATTACACTTTTGCATGAATTTAAAGTTAACTCTTTGTGAACTGGATGTATATTGCTAACTCGGTAGGCAGGATTCTTTTATCAACACGTCACGTGGGTGACGCTGCGGGCAGAAACTGGTGAATTATATGAAATATTTTGTTCTCGAATAGGATATAAATATATATGTGTAAATAAATTATATTACATATATATTAAGTGTAATAAATAAAATATATAATAATTATTAATAATGAAATTATATCGATATTGGGTTTTTGTTCAGTCGTTCAATTCAGTTCAATTTGACGGGCTAGTTGGTCTAGTGGTTAGTAAACCTGACTGCTACGCCGAAGGTCGTGGGTTCGATTCCCACCCAGGTCAAACTTTTCTGCGATGAACAGGAATGTTTGATCTAGTATATGTTTGTGTGTAAAAATATCTATATAAGTATGTATTTAAAAATATGAATGCTTATCAGTTGCCTGATCACCATAGTACAAGATAACGCTTAGTTTGGGGTCAGATGGCCGTGTGTGAGCTGTCCAAAGATATTTATTTAATGAATATAAATATATATTTATATATGTTGTTATAGATTGAACGCATACAACTGCATCTCGATGGAGTACGCGGTGGGCATGATCGAGGTGGTGGACGACGCGGAGACAGTCGCCAACATCCAGAAACAGAGCGCGCTCTTCAACGCAGCATCTACCATCTCCAAGGCTAACTTGTTCCGTGAGTATTGCTTGTCCTGAATAACATTTCTATTTGTATTAATAAGACTGTCTTTGCTGATATCCTATCTCTATTTTTGTTATAAATACGAATGTAACTGTAAGGTGTAGAAACGTCTGTACTCTTGAAATTCTGAAATTTGGTAACGCGGTATACTAGAGGTTGAAAAAGACAGTTTACATGAACAGCTGTACCGATTTTAATAATATATTTGGTTTTTGGATTCGTTATAGCCCGGATTAGCAAATAACTGTTTAAAAATTAAGATATGTGTTGAAGTTTTTCGAATGTCAGTTTATCATATAAAGACAATAATTATTTATCACATTATTTATAATATTTAATTCTAACAAGGCAGTACAGACTTCGCCAGCTTAGCTAGTACATAATATAAGTAAATAAACTGGCCTGTTGGTCTAGTGGTGAGTAGACCTAACTGAGAAGCCGATGTTTGTGGGTTCGATTTCTACCCATTCGCAATTTTTTTTCTGTGATAAATAGGAATGTTTGTTCTATGTCAAGTTGTATAAAAGTTTTTTTAACAGCTGTCTGATCATCACAATACAAGCTTCTGCTTTAGTATAATATCAGATGCTCGTGTGTAAAAGTTCCTGAGATATTTATTTATGTAAGTCACTCTGCTTCTTCACAGAATGGTTACGCAAGCAGAACCCGTCAGAGAAGGACCTAAATAAAGCGGTGGAAGAGTTCACGATGAGCTGTGCCGGCTACTGCGTGGCTACCTACGTGCTGGGTATTGCTGACCGGCACCCAGACAATATCATGGTCAAGAGGAGTGGTCAGGTATGTTGTGATTTACAAATTGTCTTGCAGTGTATGTCTATATAGTTCTTTCTTCCCATTTTGATAACATTTCTAAAAAAATAATATTTCAAAAGTTGCCTATTTTATTAGTTATGTTAAGGAATCCCGAGTACCTTGATATTTAATAATTGTTTCTGTCTAAGACTACAGTGTCAAAATAAAACGTGGTATTGTAGTCCCCTGATAATAGTGGGATAATCAATCACAATATAACCAATAATGTATTATTTATTTATTATTATTTATATACTTTATTGTATCTACACTGGGGCAAGACGTATCGGAAGAGGTAAGGAATTTCCAGAGGCGTATCGCGGTGACCATGAAGGAATCGTGAAAGAAAGAAGAACTATGTGAAGGAGTACAGAGGGAAAGGCTTTGAGAGGAGCGAAGTAAATGATTGTGGGTTATCTATCGGTACACAAATTTATCACGAAGATAAGATGGAGTTAACGGATTAAACAATGTTGAGTACAGAGCAAGAAGTGTGTGATTATTGTGATTGATTATGAAAATAGTTGCTTAGAAGTAGGGGACCCCATAATTTTTATTTGAAACTGTGTTGAAAAACGTGGCACGTAGTATAACACGCGTGTGCATTGATCATTACATAACTGACCTCATTGTTTCCAGCTGTTTCACATAGACTTCGGCCACTTCCTGGGCCACTTCAAGCAGAAGTACGGGTTCAAGCGCGAGCGTGTGCCGTTTGTGCTCACTCACGACTTCATCCACGTCATCAACAAGGGACAGCGCGGCGGGGTCAATGACCTGCAGGACTTCAAGGTCTTCCGGGAACACTGTGAACAGGTATCTAACGATACATATCGTTTATATTTATATCATGTAATTGTTTATATTTATATCATGTAACCCTTTACGTTTCTTTGTTTGATTTCGTAGGTAACGTAGTGGATAACATCTTAAAAATACTGTTATAAATGAAATTATATATTTAAAAAATTGAATTAATGTAATTAAAATTGAAACTATGAAGGTTATTTTTATGATCATCTCATCATTTACTTACCTTACAATTAATTAAGTTCTCGAACTTCTGATTAGTTTCTATTGTTCTATAGTTTTTCTTCTCTAATATGTATTAGATATGTTTGGTGGAGTATGGTCTAGGTCTTTTATGAAGTGAGACCCGAGCTATCAATGGATGAAGCCAAGGCATTTCCTCTCTATTATGCAGGTTGCTAATGAAACTGCTATAAAGTTGCCACAAGCCTTATGTAGCAGGGCATTAGTAATGGTTAATATCACCCACAGGCATTCAAGATACTCCGGCAGCATGGCCACCTGATCCTGTCGCTGTTCTCAATGATGATCTCAACGGGCCTGCCTGAGCTCAGCTCTGAGAAGGATTTGCAGTACCTCCGAGAGACCCTGGTCAGTGTTACTTGTACTAAATATATATGTATTGTTTATAGATTTACTCATTATAAGGGAAAATGAAAATAAAGATTTTATTTATAGAGTGATTTTGGAAAACATTTAACTTTCTGTTTGTTGTTAAAGGTATTAGATTTATCGGAGGAGAAGGCAATCGAGCATTTCCGACTTAAGTTCATAGAAGCGGTGAAGAACTCTTGGACGGCGTCCTTCAACTGGGCGCTCCACAACTTCGACAAGAACAACTGACAGTGACCCGTCAGCAGACGGCTCAAGCGACAGCCGTCTAAGCATACCCCGCAGACGCTGTGAATACGTGGTTTATGATGTTACGGTACGGTGAAGTGCGGTACGGTACGGTAAGGAACGGTACGTTAAGGCACGGTATGGTAAGGTACGTTAAGGTCCGATACGGTACGGCACAGTGCCGTAAAGTACGGTAGGGGAACGTATGGACATCGCTACTTTAAATTTTATTTCTATTTGATATACAATTTATTTCAAATATAATTAAAATTTAATTATTTAAATATAAGCAACAAATACGTCTACGTCTACTACGTCTTACATGCGGGTGGTTGACCCATTAAATACGTTTTCGATTTCATTTATTAGTAGAACTAGCGACGGAATAACGGTATTCATCTTCTCTAAGAGTATCATAACTATGGTATTTGTTACCATCAACACAGAAGAAAATGAAAAGAGCATTGGATTATTCTTGATAGATCTTACAGCGTTTTTATTTTTATTCTCTTTTTGGTTATGTGATGTTATGGTTTTTGGTTATGCTATGTCCTACGTACGTACCGCACACAAAGCCTGCCTTATATACCACAGATTTCACAGCGGCCCGTATTCTCGAGTGAGTGAGTGTACAAGTCGCTAAGAACTCAAACTCTATGAGTGTGGACACGTTATAGTGAAATATTTACAAGACTGCGAGCGATGGACCTTCAGATTCGTATAGGAAGTTGTTTAAGTCGCTTTAACGTTGTAACGTGTCGATCAGTCGACGAGCGAATCATTCGCGACCTCATGCTCGATGCAACGTGGTTTTGTAAATACACGGTTTTTTTTAATTTGATTAATTTGAATTTTTGGGTAGGGTCAGTTTAGAAACCATTTAGCAAGTCGATTCATTTTTTAAACCAAGACGCTAAAAAGATAAAGAGAGAAGAGAAAGAGATGTGTCTTCCTGATTTAAGAAGCAACCATACTTCTTCAATTAACCTCAAATAAACCAATAGTCTTGATAGAGATTAGTATCAGATACCAATTGTAGTTTCATTACAAAAAATTTCATTTTTGCGATGAGCTATTTTAGTTTACAGTTATTTCAACATAAGATTATAAAACCGTGTGTGTACCCATTGCTAACCATGTGTAGGTTAATATACTCGGGTCGTGGACGATTCTCTCAACCTCGTAGCTTTAATGGCCTCGGCAAATTGAACATTACTTCGGAATTTATATAGAACTGATACATTTAGTTAATTGGTATGTGTAATGTTCTCTGTGACGGCGCCGCACACGACGCACGCGTTCGTTGGACGCGCGTGCGTAGAGAATAGGCATGATGACTAATTTTGAAATTGTGTGAACTATTCGTCTTATTTATGCAAATTTAATTGTATTTCTGAAATAAATGTAGGTTTTGAAATAAATTTAACCTTTTAAAATTTTATAAATTCGTTTTAAAATGCTGCAATGCCAATGGCGTCTATTTATGACGTTACGCTTTTGTATTCACAATAGAATAATTTTAAACTTTCATGTATGGGTTTCCAAAACGTAATCTTACTTCGTGTTCGATTGAATTTGGCGGAATGTTGATTTCTTTTTATTTTTACTTAATTTAGATAGTCACACTTTTGATTTAACAATAGATAAACGCATAACACTATTATAAGGATTTTTTCAATGATTCGTAATTAAAGTCATCATACCTATTTTCGATTTTATATTAAGGATGTTAAGGTTACCTATTGTTTGTAGCGGACGATCGAAGTCGCTTATACGCTTTAGAAGGCTTTCGTGCGGCGTTTTTTTTATGTAATGTATAAAGTATTCAGTATGTTAGTTTGAATGGTGTGTGTTGAATGTATAAATTTTCCCACCTAATGTAACATGTATGTCTACTGTATAATGTATAAATTCTAGCTCGAGTTAACTTGGCTTAGATTATATTATACATATTAACATGTATATCTTGTACTATACACTATGAGGATGTTATGACGTTTAAATAAACGGCTGTAATAGTTTAATTCTGATGTGTATCGAAAATAATTCGATGTTGAATACATCAAAAAAATATAATACGGCGTTATTATAATATCAGGTAAATGCAGAAATATAAATTGTAGTTGTGAAGAACAAAAGTATACATGTATACATGTACAACATTGAGACTCCTATACGTTCTCCATCGAGTTATTGTCTGCGTTTAGTTGATATTATTTTTAATCTAAATATTGTTATTATCAGACCTTTGTGCACTATTATGTAACTAAAATAACGAGAAATATACAATAAGATGGTCACCCTACCACTAAGTGTAGACAGATTTGAATATATAAAATTGGTCTATCGAATCGAGTAAATTACGACACGAACACAAAAAAAAATTGAATAAATGCATAAGAGTTACTAGATATAGGATATCAAGCATTTTTTATTGCGATATTCACGTCGATTATTGAACATAAAGGATGTATGTGTGAATGACATACGTGACCTTGAAATCTTAAGATAATGTAAAAATGTATGTGTGAGGAACTGAATAGCAATACGCCTGATAGCTCAGACTTCCAATAAATATGCTACTTTTCTCAATTTAAATAATTATTAAAATTCTTAAAATTGTGACGGTAGGCGAAATTTTTTGCGTATTTAGATTTTTCCTTGTTTTTTGCAATTGGGGCTCAAGCGGCGGCGGCCACTTTGGCTGTGATACAATACAACGCGGTGTGCCTGCGTTTATTAATAGCTTATTATTTAAGGGTTTCGGTAAGTTTATTTTTGTCGCGGTAATATTAAATTCGATGGAAAATTGGTAGTAAATGAAGACTGATTGGTTATTGTGGTGTTTTGTTGAAAGCTCGAGTGAACTGGGTTTTTTAATAAGACAGGAAGCCTTCGTTAGGCACAGTTTTGGTTTGTATTTGGGGGTTTCATATTATATATAGTATATGGTATACCAAGCACCTTATACCATAGTTGGTAGTTGGTATTACCTGCGAAGCAAAGGGTTTGATGCGTAGGAAAAATTTATCAGTTTAAAATTTAAATCTATTTATCAGAAAACATGTAATTTATATGTTCTACTCGAGTTTGTTCGGTGGATTAATTATAAATTCTAGGAAAGGTTTATAGTTAAGGAATGGTATCGGTCACCGCGGCTTTGAGCTTCTCAGCGTCGTATTAACGAATTTGGAACAATTCGTTTGGATAGCGAACCTAAAATTGAAATATTGATTATGACAAAGTTATCAAAATGTAGAACTGTTTTCAAATTACCAGTCATAGCATTAATTTTCATACGATTTTACTAAACTTTGAAAATTTAGATGAATACAATTATTCAAATTCTTTGTAAATAAACTTGAACATGATGTTTCCCGAAAAAAAGACGAATTAAAGAAATGGCAGGCTAAGTGTTTTTTCTTAACAATAGTCAGTTTAACAGTATAATAAAATTTGTAACTTAGTTCTCATTAAAACTATCGAATTATAAATATTTGTAGCGTAGCTTCTTTATTCGGTTCTGGTGTGAACGGTCGTTAGACAACGTAGCTATCATAGATTTAGCAGTATTATATTGTAGTAGGGATTCGTTTAAGGGTTTTTTTTTATAATTTCAGGCTACCTCAAGGTGTCGTATACTAACCAATCGACCGTAGCTACTCTAGTTTCATATAAACAAGCTAGACAAATTATTAGTTAAAATAGTTGGTAATATTTAGCACTCGAAGAAATTACTTAGGGCTGGCGTGCATCTGATGACGTACACCGTATGTTGTACAATGAATTATAGATGTTGCTTGCATTAAGATAGAGTTGAAAATAAATCTTATCCTTAAAAGGACGAGAATATTTACTAATTAATATGTTATTTTTTTGGACACTATTTCAATGTAACAAGGTCTACAATAGAAAAGGTAAAAATGCGTTTCGCTTCAGATTTGCGCTAGCCCTAACTTTAATATGGAAATGTTTAGATAATAGTATCGAAGTTAACATACGATTATTGCCTTACGATGAAACACGTAGAGTAATTCGAAAATACTTTTTCTTAACCATAATGGTCATAAAAAATAACATAATGCGTTGATTATGGATGAATGAATATTAAAAATGAATGGCAATGTTATCTTTTAACCGATAAAGCCCGTTTAACCGCAGCACGAACAAACAGCATTATGCTGACAGTTATTTTTATCGTTTAAAATTAATTAAAATGTTTCTCCGTTTTTTAATGACATTTTTGTTAATTGACGTTAACGAAATCGATGTTGTTGTATTATTCAAAACAGTCTACATACACAACATATGACTTATTTTTGTTTTCATTTTATATACATTTAATTTTTGACAATGGTTATAAAAAAATAGTAAATATATATGTATAAACAATTAAAAGCTTGCTTCCGTTGTAGTTAATACCAAAAAAATATACAGTAGTCCAATAATGAATTTTTATAAATAAATTCTGTTGATGTAATTTACAATTGAATACAAATCCACGTAAAGCAATATTTACAATGAATAAGTAGCACATCTACAATGCTGTATGGGTACTATTTTACTTAGAATCTGCTATGTGTAGAACATAAAAAAGGAAGAAAGATTCTCATCCTTCATTCAGAAAAAAACGGGGAACGCTACAATGTCATTCATTCAAATAACATAGACAGATATACAAGACAGATATATTAATATTCCTGTGCTGCCAACATTGCTCGAATATTATTAGACATATCATACATACAATAACCAAACCTCAAGACACAATATCACTTGAATACTGCCATGCGTCAATACATAGGTTATAAGAAACTAAAAATAACGGTCCTGATTATAAACTAAAAGATATTGTTTAGCATACGAGACATTATATATGTTCGTTCTATAGCCGTTTTCAATAATCTATCTATTTCAATTATCTCTAGTTAACTTAGTAGGTAAATAACGGCTGACATTATGTGACTTTTAACACAACAAAAGCTAGGCAAAATATTTGAGTGTTAAGGACAGATAAATTATTGAAAATCGCAGTAAACTGCTGAAATGCTTGTCGTAATTTTATATCATTGTGTTTCAAATAAAATCTTTTACTCTATCTACTTTTATCTCATTATCTATGATATTGATTCGTTTCGCGCTATTATGAAAATGTGTCTGCGTTCTTTTTTTTAAAAAAAAATCTCTGTAAGCTAAACAATAATACTGCCAATAGACACATGTAGACTGATTCATGCTTAGTATAATTACACAAGTATAGATGAGTGTTAAGATGTTCCGTATTTTCTACTAGATTAATATATTGAAATAATGTATATACATAGCCGAAATTCTGTAACATTTTTCTTGTATTTTGAGCATTGTATGTCTAAAGGCGGTTTCCCATGTTCTGCGATTGGACGAGTGACTGCCCAATACTGCGCTAATACTTTTCCCATGATGTGTTCCACTGTGTTCTTGAGATTGTAGACAATTTTCAACTCTAATAGTAATATAATTGATGTTTAATATGAATAAATTTTGCCGACGCACCGTTACGAACGTCTGTGGGCTACTACACTTGTGACTTCCACAGATTCGTGTGCGCAACCACAGACTTGTTCTTACTTTGCGGACGTAAAATCATAGAAATGGGAAACAAGCTTAATATAGCATAAATTAAAAAATCTAACCTTATATACAATTCAATTGAATTATATAACAGTATAGACGGTTTTTTTCATGGCTGTAACAACTATTTAATGTCACAGTACGCAACTGCTATTTTGACATAAAAATGGTTGACAAGTTATTCAAGTTCAAACGAATGAGAAAAACGGTCTATAAATTCATTTTGCATTTGCTAATTGTTTTAGGCATGGTCGTAGTCCAAGGGCAGGCTGAAAGACACATTCATTTATACATAAATTAAAAGTAATACTGTTGTTAATTTATAAGTGAATACTGGATAGTATAACTCAAAGCAAATATAAACAAAAAGCCATAAAATTAAGCTTTGGCTACGTCCATGAATAATTAATTAATTCAATATTCGTCACGGAAATTTGATGATTATAAACCTAATTATATAGAAATATTATTTGCTTAAACGTCACTATTGCTAAAAATGATTAGAAGTTGGAATAACTATAACATTTTTGTCATATATTCTTACTATATTAATAGACAAAGTTTCATTGCAAATTATTTTGACTGCTATATTGTATTAATATTTTGGTGTTAAAAGGGACACTCAGTGTATAGAAATGATACTTTTTATGAATTCACTTCCAGGTTTAAAGGAAAGGCTTAGTAAGTCTTTTAATAGGCATTTGTGGAATAAACCCTTTCATAGATCATATATATATTCAGAAAATTAATTTATAGTAATTTTATAGTTGAAATAAGGACTTTTTATTGTTAAATAAATGCATTTCATTTCAGCAAAAAAAATATTTTATTAGTTAATATTTAATTTTTAATTTCATTTTTGACTTTGCATGGTGTAAAAATTTAAAAAAATCGATTTTTCTTAACAATTCTTTTTCCATTTAAAATTTTGGTACAAGTGTACCTTTTAACACCAAATTGCAGTTACTACCGTTATTGTAATGCTGGTTGAAAAATTTCGCGACAGGGTAAAAAAATCAAATAAAACTAAAAAATGCATCTACATAATGTTATTGTTACACTATATTAATAATTACAAATAAACTTATTACATAAACATATTGTTGATTATACATTTCTTGATTATGTTTAGGCACGCGAACCTTTTGAGATAATTTTCAATGAATTACATTAACATCAGATATCCATTACATTTAACATTGTTATTTCAGTTAACCCTAAATTGCTTTCAGTAGTGCTGAATATATTTTATACATTTAAATGTTTTCTTGTATACATTTATCTGCGCGAATTGAGTTGAAATGTAAATATTGTTGTCTTATTTATATATAAATATTATTTTAATCATCGTAAGGATAGAATGATGTGGCTTATTTTTGAAACAAGTATTTAGTTTGGCAATGCGTGTACGCGCAACTGTGTGACCGATCAATAATGGAATAGGGTACGTTTATAATCAATTATAAAAATAATTAAATTTGAAATGAAATGTTTACGTCGCAGTGAGATTTCTTTTATACTCATTTTATTAATTAGATTGTTATAATTGCACCTTATTTCATGCCCATTTCGTGAGGTTACGATCACCAAATATTATATTGATTGAGTATGTTAGCCAATTGTCATTATGTCGTAGGGGTTAAGGTTTATTTTATAAAGTACGTTAGCCATATTGCTAAGACAGGTAATATTATATTGTTAAGGGTCATGAAACATCTCAAGTCTACATACAATAGTTCCTTTGTCATGTGTCATTTTATTATCATACGAGTTACGAAAGAAAATGTAAAGGATATTCATTTAAATATTGTATAAATAATTTAATGAATAATTATTTGCTATCTCAAATATGATTTTTTTGAATAAACATTTACATACCGAGTACTTGTGTTTGATATATTTATTGTGTGCTTGTAAGCAAACGATTTAATGCATGCTAGAATACATAGCCTCGAAGGTAAGTCGGTTTATGATATTACTTTTCGTAGTCAAGAGTTTTGTATTATGTATGCACAGTGAAATAATCTTAAACATACGATAAATGCGAAAGCAACTCTTGTCTGTAACCCTTTCACTACTGAACCGACTTTGATGAAACTTGGTATAGAGGTAGACTAGAACTTGAACGAACACAGGGTACTTTTATTTGCGAAAAAAGGTTTTGGTGCCCCATTTTAGTGAACATAAGGTAAGAAAGTTTTTATGGAAGTTTTCTATTATCGGAGCATAACATAATATTCATGCACTAGCATTGGTTTTTGGGGTATACTAAACAGACGTAGTCGTGGGAAAAAACTAATAAACGCTTAGATACTTATAAATCATTTCCTCGTGTCACTGGTGGTATATAACTCAAATAACACATCACTAAAAACCATAACCCGGGAACAAACATTCGTCTGTTATGAATGCACCGTGTCGATAATGGAACCTGGAGCAACGCAATATTTTACCTTCTTTTTAGGAACGTAAGGCAAGGATCGACCTACAGATATTAAATCCGTCTTGAAGGACCTATTTGGATATGTAACTGTGAACATTACAAAATTACATAAAAAAATAATGTTTGGAGTTTCTAACTAACAGTAAAAAGCAATACCCCTCCATGAAATGGAATCTTGACAATATTCATAATTAAAAAACTAATCAGATTAAATTGCGTGGTTAGTGTAGCGGTCGCTTAACATAAAGTTCACATCACACTACCGTACACACTCACAGTTCCGTGCTTAACGCCAGCCGTTGCGCTCCTCTATTGCGAACGACCGAATATCTGTGCGTGCCGTCAATCTTGCCGCCAAAAAAATTATTAAAAAAAAAAAAACAAATATATAATCTGTGACGGTTTGTCGGTGCAGCAAGTAAATCATTAAGTGATAAAAAAAATGTTTGTGATACACTCGGAATAAAAACATAACTTTAACCCTACATTGAAGTAAAAGATATATTTTTGGAAATGACGGCCGGTTCCGAAGAACACGAACCCCTGATTTCTTCCTCCGTTGATAATCAGCGGGTAACTTACAGCAATAATTCGCCACAGGTAATTTTTAAATGTCTTTTTACTGTCAGGTTTGTAATAACACCATGCTGTTTCGTAATATTTATGTAACTGGCAGACAGAACCTGTTTTGCTACCATTACTTGTGTTAATTATTTTAGTAATAAGATAGAGTTAAGTGTAAATAAAACCCAATTATTAAAAAAAAAAATATTTTTTTACTAACAAAGTAACAGATGCGTTGAATCTAAATTGTCAACGGTGTTAACTGAATGGGCATCCGTTAGCGAAAAAAAAATATAGAATATTATCCAGCGTTTTAGGGCGCGTTAAGCCGAAGGTCCCGATAATTACCGTAGTTAAGCCACGTTCAAGGCCTTTTACCGGCATAAAAACTTCAGAAACACAACCTATCCGGACTCCTAATTGCATGAAGTGAAGGCCAAGTTGCACTAAGAACAGTCTAAAAAGGCGTAAGAGCGTAATTTAATAATATCAAGATTTTTGTCGGTTAATCTACCAAGTTGATAATCGAATAATAACCGTCGTCCCTTGGGAGCGCTGGTAGCCAATTTCATGAGCGCTTCCGTGCTTCCAGAAGTTATATTTACATTTCAAAGGTGTAACCATGTCGTTTAGGAGGCCTAAAACCGATCTTTTGGTCAGCTATAAACCATTCCACAACTGGACTGACTCCACCTATTGGAGTTGGGATATGCATATGCAGTGCTGGGAAGAACTACCTATTCACTTGTGGACCATTAATGAGTCAAGCCCGCTCACCTTACGCTTCAGTGAAATGATTTTAAGTGGGTACATGGGCACGCCCAAACATACGTAGGTACTGAAGAGTTGTACTTGAGAAAAGTCAGATCCCCTTTTACTTTATCCCAAAGTTATACTTTTAACTGTCTTTTTATATTAAGCATCTTAGAAACGTTTAAGGAGCAAAGTTTAAGGCGTTTTTACTACTGCGATATAAAATTACTGACAATCTGGTGTGACTTTTATTAAAATATGGCAGAGCACAGGTCGGCAACATGTGGATCGCAGACCACTGCGGTGTAACCAGCGCGACACATGAAATGTGTAGCGCACCATATTCTTATAATATTTGTGGCCCTCACGTACGAAAATGCTGTGTCTCGTGTCCCCGTATTATTGGCAGGAAAGTTGCTTACAAACAACACACTCATAATAATAAAGGGTTCTCCGTTTCCATTTTCCACTACTTACCTTGTCAGATATCTAAGGTATTGTATTATAAGGACTGTTATAGATAGTTTAGGTGGTACTTTTGTATCTTTGAGAATAAAATATATAGAATTCCATAATTATTTCCTGTAAATACATCGTAAAACATTGATGTTTCTTCATGCTTAATACAATATTAGCTAAACAATACATTTTCGAATGTACCTAATGTTAATGTAAATATTAAATTTATTTACGACGAGGCGAGAATTTAAATGTCATCATTTGAAGCAGTTGCCTAGCTAGGTATAAAAAAAGTTAAAACTTGTTTTTAATGTCCCCGTCCCACGAGTTTTTAACGTACGCTTTCAATGTAATGGTGCATTCACATAGTCTTTTTTTAACTTACACTATCTTGTTAACAAAACACGGCTAATTTAAATTATTAGTATGATTTACGTATAAAGTCATTCCTACTAATATTTAAAATGCGAAAGTAACTATGTTTGTCTGTCTGTTACGCTTTCACGCTTAAACCACTGAACTGATGTTGATGAAGTTCGGTTGACCCTGAGGAAGACCATAGGCAAATTTTTATTGCGAAAAATGGGGGGTTAAAAGAGGGAATAAATGTTTGTATGGAAATTCGTCATTTTTATAGATAGGACTGCGAAAACTTTGTAATTTGCAAGTAATTCACATATAACATTTTGAACATTACCCACCACCACGACCACGCGGACGAAATCGCGGGCAAAAGTTTATATAAAAAGCCGGATCTTGTTGTAATATTTCAATTCGTTTTCTCGCAAGCTAAATTAATCGGACAATACATTAATCTGAACGTTTGAGGTTATGTTGAGATAAAAAAAACCAAATTAAACGACCCAATAGACGCAAGACACACGCTTACCCAATAAACGACGACGAACCAATCGCGTTGACAGGGTCCCGTCGACATTTGTGACAGAGTTCTCATATAATATATAAAAATTGTAAGCTTTTGACTGTTGATAATGTAGTAATTGAACGAGTTGTCATTGTGCGTTCGGCGCATTACATAGCAGCGGGTGTTTCTAAGCTGACGACGCCGTATGAAAACGGTCGCTCGAATTTTATGCCTACGAAGTATACCTTACACACACAGAACCTGTTTGCTCTTGTTAAATTATTAATTGCTCCATGTTGACCCTTTTTAATTAATCTAAGAAAGTAAGGGCAGTGTGTATGCAGCATAATGTATGTTATAGTATTTCATCAGTAGGAATATTTTGTAGGCAAACCAGTCTATGCATTTTTTATGTAACTATCTGACAAACGAACGAACTGATTAATTCAAAACCTTCACAATTTTTTCTTGGTAAGTTCATTGAATCAGTATTACCTTCGTGCAATATACCTTATTTTGTGTTTGAAGCAAATAAAAATATAATGTATATGTAACGGAGAGTGATAAACTTAGGAATTAAAGTGAGTTACATGGAACTCCGAGAACTTTTACTAACAACGCTGAAGGTGTGCTGAGGAGTTCTTTTACCGCTAGGACTCTCCTCGCTGTAATGTTTTAATGATTGTTTACCTATACAGAGGTATAACAAAATACCACATAAATAATTTAAAAATATGAAACATCGATACAGCCTAAGCTTATAAAATCGAACGATTCGTAACACTCGGATGAAAAATGGCCGAGTTCCTAAATCTTCTTTGATCCCACATGACGTTACATTATGTACCCAATTGCAGTAACCATAAGGCTTTTTCTGTACCATTATCATAAGACGTATCTGATGTGTTCCGACGGGGCGATGTCGCATCAACCACTAAACGATTCCTTTCATTGATCCCAATTCAAAGCAACCGCCTATTTCCGTTGACAGCCGAATATGTCTGTAACAACTTTGAGTTACATTAATCTTCATTATTCTATTTTCTTGGATATCTGACTGCGTACTATGAAATGGCTTGTACTTCTTCGTATGCTTCGTACTATCAGTGGCTCGCCTACTCGTTTGTTGGATATTTCCTTAAATATATGTTATTTTGAGTCGACACCTC
>DWJZ01004357.1:0-15467 GCA_018249125.1 Asbolis capucinus | reverse complement strand
GTGGGAATCGAACCCACGACCTCCGGTGTAGTAGTCAGGTTCACTAACCACTAGACCAACCGGCCTGTCAAAATTTAAAAATCGATCTAAATCAAACGCTATCAACACGTCATGCATCAACACGAGGCACACGATTTTGCCGCACGCGTCGCTTCTCGGAAACGGTCAATAGATGCCGAAGGCGGTGCTACTGGGAATGCGAACTCAGTTTCTTGGTGTAATAGTAGTGGTAGTGGAAACAGGGACGTGAGAAACTCGTACACGTTTGTCGGGCCTGATCAAACTGATGGGGAACCATCAGCGGCTGGTTCTCGTTCAGAATCATCTGTGGCATTTTTCTTCGTTTGAGAAACCTACCGTAATATATTGACGCCACTGAGGGTGTAACTCTTTATACCAACTCATTTTAGTTACGCCCTTATACGGAATGCAATAAGGGCGTAACTCTTTTGTGTTACTCTAAAGACTTACTCACTTACAGTTTTCCATTGTCAATATCTAACTCCGTCATTAAAGACTAACTCTTTGGAGTTACGCCCTTATTAAGAATGTAAGGACGTAACTCTAATGAGTTCCTCTAAAGAGTTACATGTTCTCCGTCGTCGATGTTATCAATCTCCATAAATAAACACAAATATATATATGTATCTCAATACAGCGAGTTCTGTCGACTGAAAGTGATCGCCAATTCTTAGCTACAGCGGGAGTGGTTGGTTTGAGAACAGGCGATCGGTAATAGCAAAAATATTTTGAGCTTTTCCATACTTCAGAGGACTTGTAACGCCTTCGGTTCTGCTTGTTATCCTTTGCCATTCATTCTTATGCCATCTCCGAAGACTTCGGATGGTATTAAAACTGATATCCTTGAGCCAACGGATACCGTAACCAATGCATGTTGGAGCAGCGTGGGAGAGTATAATTTATCTCCTCAGTGATGAGGAAAGAGCAATTGTGAACTGATAGAGGTTTGAATCTTTACAATTACAAACCCCCAGTGCGTAGAGGTATTTCTTAGAATAGTCTTTTTTATTTAATACTTGTAAAGTTAGTTTTGTAAACATAAAAGAATACCATCACTTGTTGTGGAATAGTGATGTTGGATACTTGTCCGTCGGTGACGTCACACGGTCGTATCGTCGAACACTCGAAGTGAACTGGAGAGCTTCGTGCGCGACTTGCTTATTTAAGAAAACTGGTTTTATCGATTGGCTGTGTGAATTTAAAAATTCACGGTCTGCAGCTGTAGTACATTCACGTTATTGTTTTTTTTTAGATTCTGCTTTCGGTCCGAAATAATTTTGGAGTAGGCTGTTATTTATTGCATTGCGTCTTGATCGAATGCTTTTGTTTGCCAAATTCGCAATGAATAAGGCTGGAAAAGAAGATCAATGAGGAATACTAAAAATTAATAATATATGTATGTATATGTGATATTATAATAATGTTACATGCAATAAATCTATCACTGTGTGTACGCGTTAATCTCAGAATTGACTGGTCTTAAATGCGGTTTTCAATATAGTAGACGGAAGCCGGTAGATGAACTCCAGCAATTTCTAATAGGCAGCCCGTGTAGTTCAATCTCTTTAGATTCCGTAACCGTCCTTCATTACTTTTAGTAAAAGTGTATGTTTAGTCTTTGACAGACCGAGTTTTATTTATATTATTTTATACGTCATGCTGTTCGTGTTTCGGCTGCCGTCGGTAAGAATACGCGTGTCGTAGGAAAGGAAATACGAAGATCGTCGATAGCCGTAGATACATGCGTGCGCCGTAGAATAAATTCCAGTCTAGCGGGCCGGTAACTCGATACGGCACAACGGCATCAAAACACGTGATAAGGTGTCAAACGAATAACATTCCTTCCCACCACCTTTCTGCCTATCGTTCAGGTGCGATGCGCATACCTTTGACTGGGTTCTATCTTAGGATTCTACCTTTGACAGGGTTCTATCATAGTATCCTATCTTTGATTGGGTTCTATTTTAGGATCCTGCTTTTGACTGTATTCTATCCTAGGATCCTACCTTTGGGTTCTAATATAGGATTCTACTTTTGACTGTATCTTAGGATTCTAAATTTCCTTCCAGATCCATTAATGGCACGTTATTGAGCATGATGGAATATGACTCCTTAATGGAGTAGTCATTGGCCAGCCCAATAGGAAATATAGAAAGTTTTTATGCTATCCAAAGGCCTCCAACAAGGCTGAACGAATGTCATTTAATGATAACAAACGTGCCTTTACTTTTATCACTAACGGCTTCACCCATCCACCATCTGACCGCGCTAGCTGATGCTTAACTCTGACCAACACTCATCGATACAAACTGTCTAGCTATAAGGTTTGATTTCTTACATAGTATTACGTAAATCAATCCTAAAACAATACATGTTTCAATGATAAATTACAACATATGTTGTAACCAAAAGTTATAATATCAGGGTTTCGACGCTACACCTGTGCAGGGTAGAAGGTCAAAGATCAGGGATAAAAACCAAGTTAGCTAGCAATAGCAATAGCCATCAGCTGATGGGTGGTTGGCCGTGATATTGAGCTACGTTTGCAGGGTCGAATTTAATCTATACTCACGATACAATGTAATCTATTGTTCAAAAAATATATTTGATTGTTTTTTATTAGTGTATAATACATGGTGTAACCGCTCATCCGGTCAAGATACATACAACGACATACTGGATTCACGGAAAGCGTCAAAGGCATGCCAGAACTTGAAGAATTGGAGGAACGTTGAACAGTAACGCACTCAACAGTTGTTAATTGTTTCTGAAATCGATCGTTATTAACAATCTCCATACAATATCTGTACTCAGGAATGTTTTAAGACATTCTGCTCTGAGTGCGGCAGTAATGGATCATTCAACTATTAACATTTTAATGTCGGTCCTATGGTTGAGTGTCTCGAAAATAATCTCTAGAAAATACCGTTTATTTTCTATTTTTTTATTTACATGAAACCAAATCCTACATAAATAAATTGTACACTCACAAGCGCGCACCAGGATTCCACGTGTCACGGGTTGTATTGATACCTTGCACATAATTTAATAATCCGAGACTAATTTATCCGTCCCATAAACATTTGCTCCGGTCAGGAATTGGTTGTACTAAATTATACGATAGGTACTAGCTTTTAGCCGCTACTGCAGACACTGGTAGAAATTTTTAAACGATTCTTATCTTTACTTCCATACTAATATATTATAAAAAGGTAAGATTTGAGTTTGTTTTTGTTTGTTGAGTTTGTTTGAGGAGAATTTATAGGGTCTGAAACTATTTATTGGACCAATTTAAACAATTCTTTGACCATTAGAATCGTACATTATCCCCGATGAACATGTATTATAAAATATTTTCAGTAATGTTAGTGATTAGTATGAAAACTTCGACAATGTAATTCAACGTGAGAAAAAAACCTTATATCGCGTTCGCTACGGAAATTATTGACAATTGAACAAAGTGCTGCATGACAGTTTTATAGGAGACATCAATATTTTATTAGTATATTATAGTTATGTCACAATAACTACTTTTACTGGTAACTGGCTCATCCGAAACGAGGCGAAGGCAGTCTCTAGACAAGTTCATAAAGTAACGTAAATTTTTAATTTTATCCTCGACAGAAGCCGTAGTAGCAGTAACATCATCTAAACTTTTAGTCCCTATTTCAACTCCGTTATCCTTCAATTTATAATATTTGTAAGAATGGCAAAAGGTGCTATTAAATGTATCTGGAAACGCGGATATTTGTATGAAATATTAACATTATATTACCTACCGGAAAAGCCCCGTCTATTTTCACGTATGGCTTGCCCGCACCCCGCCATGAGTAATTGAAAATCTAAAGTCGGTGCGGCCGTGTTGACATTTGTTCGCATATTTGCCAAAATCAAACACGTTACGAACATAAATAGCCGAATATGAAAGGCGGACGAAGCTATCGCTTAATAATACTGCAAATAATGATTGTAAGTTCAGAAAATGTTTGTTTGTTCAGAAAATGGTTGTTAGTCTATGAAAAACGATTATTAGATCAGTTAAAGATTGTTAGTTTAAAAAATGATTCTTAGTTCAAAAAATGAGAGTTCATAAAATGATCGTTATTTCATAAAACGATTGCAGTTAATAAAATGTTTGTATTTCAAAAAACATATTGTACGACTTTTTACCAGACTGCGTCAGGAGGGTAATATTTTCATATTACACTAGTGAATAAAAGCAACGATTCCATGTAAATTCAAGCACCTAATAACCTAAATTAACTAAATCTAAACACGATGCGGGTCACTCTATCAAAACGGTCATGTTATCGGGACTTTTCTGAGAAATTTCCAAATACTTTGTAAGTACAGCGCGACTTTTATGATGGCTTTGTTTATAGCGTGCGATACAGTTCCTATCGCACCGTACCCATTTTATTATTTGGGTCTAAATTAATTATAGGTTTTTGACTTTTAATTATTTTAAGTATTTAAATTGCTTATTCCTTGCCAAAGTACTAGTTTACTAAAGAAATAGGTAATATTATTGATTTAAACTGAAGGAAATATAGGTGGTTCATTTCAATCAAGATACAACATTTGATTTTGTATTAAAATCAATCTACTTCATCGTTACGTTACCATCGTCATATCTAGAACTACAGTATCTTTAAAACTCCTGATTAAGCTTTAAAAAAACAAATAATACAACACCATCAAGAACACCAGACTATAAAATGGACACGCGTCAATTGCCGTTCAATATCGATAAGATAAAGCGTAGTTTAGTAACTTTTATTATCGTATCGAGAAACCGGGGTGCGCCCTTATTACGGTACTGTAATCACACCGGTACGTAGTGATCGGAGCGTATAATAATGATCGAAGCTTGCGTCACTAGATCGGGTGCGCAGGAAACTTGCGCAAGCTCGGTAGCGCGCTGCTCGCGGTGCACGGATCACTCCCAGTCCTAAATTAGTTTATCGATCGTAATGCGTCTATATAACCTAGGTGTAAGGTGTCCCATTTAGGGCGAACTGTTGACAAAATATTGAACCATTTGATCTTATATTCGGCAACGCAATATCAATCAATAATTTCGAATGGGCCAATTACACGGCAATATTTTCATGCGGACCTCTTACATCCGCGTTTTGACTGATTTTTTTGGTAATAGAATGTGTTTTGATGTTTCTAGAAGGATATGTTGTCGCAATTGTTATTTGCTCGCGATCTATTCCATTCTAGTCAATGAGTGGTCGCACTTTATGGTGATAATGCGCTTAACACTTACCGTTGGCCATCTGTTGCGGTTTATTCATGAGTTTCGTGACTTTTACGATTAATTCTATAGTGTTTATGGTACTTCTGTAATGGTATGCTAATATGAGGTTTAACGCCAATTATTTGTGGTGAATTATGAACTGGTACAAATTAATGAGCTGTATCGTGATCCCACACAGGATTATGTACCCACACTAATATTATAAAGAGGAAACTCTCCAGTTTAGTATCATATTGTTTCTGTCAGTGTCAGTTCAACTCGGACTCGGTCGATTTTCTCTTTACTATCTTAGTAGGACTCTATTGAGGTGTTCACAGCACGGCGGATGGGTGACCACTAGTGGTTAAATATCAAAAGAGCTTCCGTGCTTCGAAAGGCACGTACAGCTGTCGATTCCGGTTGTCATCGTTAGATAGCGGACCCATGTCGGAGGCCTTTGGGAGGCCTAAAAACTTTCGCACTTGAGTTGGCCACTAACCCCTCCGCCAATCGTCATTGGAGCAGCGTGGTGGAGCATGCTCTGGACCTCGTCAGTATGAGAAGAGACTCCTGCTCATTATTGGGCCATCAATCGGTAAACGGTATTGAAGTCAACCAGGACTCTATTAAATCGTGACATAATATTTAAAAGACATCAACAAATCGTAAGCAATTAGTACAAAGTTGCAACACTAATTGTACAGTGCACACAAACCGACACTTACGAGTACATTAGTGCATTTTAATTGAGCTTTAATGGGCTATATGCGATAGGAAAAACTAAATATGGCGATGTAGGTACCGCGCTGTCTAGTTGCGAAGTGCTCGGTTTCATAGAAATAACATCTGGGTCATGTTGCATCAATCTTACGATGCACGCGAACGTGAAGACACACAGATATCCACACACCATAGTAGCGAATTTTGCCCCGATCATATTCCTCGGTCACGAATGCAACTTTATTTGTATTGTATTCTGCTGTAGTGTGCGTAAGTTGATTCTGTTGTATACTGTTTTATATTCTGCGTAGTTTTATATATAGATTGACAACGCACGGTTTTGTATATAGATTGACTCCAAAGAAGTGGGCTAAGAAACAGTTTTCGATAGTTCATCCCCTTAAGGGTTCCTAAAATTATATATTGGTTTTAGAGACTATTTTAGGTATTTTTCTATAGCTACTTACAGTGTACATACATTTTTTTTTTCGCCAAAGTGTTGGGGTGTTTAAAGATTTTGAAAATTCGGCCCCTAAAGATAAACACTCTAATATAACATTCGGAAATCAAATATTTACGCGGCTACGAGCTAGTCTGAGATATGTTAACTGTATTAATAATCTGACCCAGTTGGTATATTGCGTGTGTAGAACAGGTTTCCGGATTCGATTTCCGGCGTAGACGTTTATGTGATATATAAAATTTTTATACCCGGGTCGTTGTTGTGTGATGTCTTAGTTTGTGCATGTTTACGGCACACGCAAAAATAACTATCCCTTTGTCGAACCGCAGTGTTTCATATGAAGCGTTCATAGTCTTGTTTCGATTATAAACGATCGAGAAATTTAAGCAACAACGGGCGCGGTCGTTAAGAGAATAGGTGACTGCTAGTGCCTAAAATTTCATAAACCCTTCCGTGCTTCAGAGGGTACGTAAAGCAGGCGGAAACATAAACGGAGGCTCTCGAGTGGCATAAAAACTTCCTACTAGTGTAGGACCAAAGTGGGTTGACTGCTAATCCCAATTATATATCTAAAAATTTCAAAACCCCATTACGGTTTAAGAGACAGAGTTCTATGACAAAAGGACTAGAATTTAGTAATATGATTCCGTTTTCACCCTATATCTTGGTACTTTAGATAACGCATGTGAGGACTGTTATTGAACGGCACGTGTAGTATCTGCTGGGTACAATACTAACCGCCCTCATACTCAGTGTGGGGGCGGCTCTTACACTGTCTAAATAAACACAATGTTTTATGAAATTTATAACTTCTGGGTGGCCCCTTTTTGATTTATAGTCCTTATCTAGAACTATTTTACTCAATTTCTTTTGTAAGTTTTTCTTGTACTATAACTGCTCTCATTTCGTTTCACGAAACCCCATACTGAGAAAAAATATTATTGGACTCTTATTGCCGCACTCGCAAGTCGTTAATGGTTACTTAGATCGTTGCTTCGCTCAGAAACTCTATACAAATTCTGTACTACGATTGAGTTCAGTAATTTGTTTTATAATGTTAAATATTTGTGCACCGGTTTAATTAAAAGAAACATTAGGTATAACCTTATCTTTACTACCAATAAATATTTCATAAAGTTTAGCTGTTTTTTTAGATCAAATGCATAACAAAGAGGACATTTAAAAAAATCATGTTCAAGTGGAATAGTCACACAGAATTGCTGAAGATGTACAGAGGTGTTCCAATTGCCCGCCGCCGCAGATACTTCACTAATTTCATATTTCATTCAATTCAATACAATCACATAATTCCATTATTACAACTACCTACATTAATAAATGAAATTTAAATTTGAATAATTTTAGAACGCCGCTAGTGTTTATTGAAGAGTTAACTAGTTAAAGTTACAGGATTTACGCTAACAATGTGTGCCAGGAAAACCTGTTAGCACTCCATCAGTCCGGCCCGTTTCCTGTTTATTATTTATTACAGCAACATTGTTTAGTTACGAGTTACCGTGATAGATACTATGACTCGATATCGCTGTCAAGTGGATCCTACACTCGATATATTGACGATTGTCACCCACTTATCATTATTATGTTTGTGGGAGCCAGTTGGATCGTATTCTATTAATAGGATTCTGGTATGTATAAATATATAATGGAATCAGGTTCTACAAAATCAAGGAATCGAATATAATAAAAATTGGCTTAAGGGCAAACATAATCATTTTCGAAAAAGTATTTAATATATTTGGGGATTGGTATTAAAAAACCGGTGCCGTTTATTCGTCTTAGTTCATTAGATTGAGGCTTAATGATGATGTTACATACAATTACATGTGTTTACCGGCTACTAGTTATAATTTGAAAGTGTTATTGTATTATTTGACTGCATTACTGAGCATTTGTCTGAAGAGGCCCCTCGACCTGCTACGTTCCTAATTGGTTTAAGGGTAGTGGCCGACCCAAGAGTCAGAAGATTTTAGTCGCTGGTAAGGCATGTCTTAACCACTGACTTCAAACAGTAAACTTAATAAAATATAAGTGTACTGATAATATCTACATGAAATATGATATGAGTTCGAAAGATGAACCGATATTCGTAGAACTTCGGAAACGTTATTGAAACTGGGACCAACCGGGAAATAGCATCGGTGCCTATCGCAACTATTAAAACTAATCGCTCTGACTAATGCTCGGTAGCATCTGCCGCATGCGTTTCGTGGAAGCGTACCAGGACTCCGCCGGGAAGTCGTTCGTTCCGAGAACTGTGCACCAGTCGTCGTCCTTCGTGTGCGACAATAACGTCAAGAGACACTCTATTGGCGTTGACATTTGGCCGCTCTGGTGACTCGTGCTGTAGACGCGACGGTTTCGGCTTACGCTTTGTTCTTGAATCTTTTTCACCCAATCCTTTATTTATTCTCCTTCCTGTTCTTCTGTTTCTATCCTGATGCGCTATGTTGCTTTAGCGATGTACTGTTTCTCTTCTTTCTTTATATTCTCCATCTTTGCAGGTTATCACTTCTTTCATATTAGGCAACATGTTAGTGACATACCAGCATAGTGTTACTAATGTCCATAGAGCCGGTGATTACTTACCATCACGTGACCCGTCTTCTCGTTTGCCTACGTATCACATCCTTTACTGCACAGAGTACTAACAGAGTCCTTCCCGGCAGTATATAGTATTCCTTCAATGTAAACATTCAGAATTTTACCTTCGGGAATTTGTCCTGCTATCTTTTATCTCTTTCCTTTTATTGTCATAAATATCATTGTGAAACTTTCACCCCGCACAGCCTATAACTATTTATTTCGCCGTTATGATCAAATATATTGCCTCTGCATATACCTATATGTCTGCCCCTATATTGTAACCTCACAAATAGTAACTAACATTCGAATCACTGTACTGTAAGTGTAGAAATTCTTATTAATCTTAATATTATTCAAGCATTATCCTCAGCTTTGAGAGCATCAGCCCCTGAGTCAATAAGGAACTCTGGAATGCCCTTTTGTTAGTGCTATATATTTATTTTATTGGCTAGCGAATGTATGACTTCATAAGATAAATAATAATTCATAATTCATAAGATAATAATTCATAAGATAATAATAATAAATATCTTTGGACAATTCACACACGGTCATCTGACCCCAAACTAAGCGTTAGTTTGTGCAATGGTGATCAAATAACTGATAAATATACATATATACTTTTAAATACATACTTAAATACATATATCTATTACACACCCAGACACACAGAACAAACATTACTGCTCATCACAGAAAAGTTTGACCTGGGTGGGATTCAAACCCACGACCACCGGTGTAGAAGTCAGGTTCACTAACCACTAGACCAACCGGCCTGTCAAAACTCCAATATAACAAGATATAATGTGCTTCATTACTCATTACTTTCGTAGATATGACATGCCATCGGAACTTGAGCGGACGTACATGTCCAGAGGTCATTAGACGAATTTCAGGCACTAACTTTCTTGGCAAAAAAAGTTTGCGTCATTTCGCCACGACTGCTTTAGAAGGTTTTTTTCTTCGCGATCACTTGTCGGAACACCGCGATAGACTACTCGTACTGAGGCCGTTGACCGTTCCCGTAATATTGAAATATCAATTTACAAATAGACATGGCCGCATGGAAACTCTATTATTCTTACAATATTCGTCAAACATTTTTCAAGTCCAGCGTTCCGAATATTATCTATTTCAACTTTTGTGACATTGAGTTATTACCTAACTTCAACCTTATCAAAATGATCTTCTCTTGTTATACGAGTTTGTGGTTAGATTGGTGGTCCAAAATACAGTTATCAATTAAATCGTGACTTGGTTCGATAAACTGCTACAATTTGATATTAAATAATTGTTGGCTTTTGATATTTCAAGTTCTGAATTTTCTAACAAATGAGCTGTCGCCGTGATAGAGATTTTCGGTTTGAGTTTTAGCTACATCGCAAAAACTTGATTCGAGTCACCACTGTCAGTAAAGACTTTATCTTTTAAATCGCACTGACGTGATGTTGTATTATTCCATAATGGAAATATGTTTTATTTTTCTGTAACAATAATCATGTCAATAAAATTTCGACACATTATCTTATCTTTACGCCTAATCTAAATAATCACGACCTATATTTTCTTAACAATTATTTCGGCCGAATATGGTTTCGAGTTATCTCTGAACACGTCCGAAAGAAAGTTTGGCAGTTCCCTCTGTTGGAGCCGAGGCTATCGCGTCTCCAGGATGCAAATCAAGGTGTGCACTGTGCCGTGTGTGTCGTGTAGTGGTACAGTGGTGTGTAGTGGTGTAGATAGCGGCGGGCGGCGACCGCGCGCACGGGCACGCTGCGCGAGCGCGTCCAGTCAGAGTGCCGCCGCGCAGCCAGACGCACGCGCTAACTGCACGTGCACACCCTCTCCTACCGTATCGGTCTCGCGCACGCCGTTCATCACTGAACATTGACGCGGGACACGTTTTTACTAGCGACGAATCAATCACAAGATGTCCGTTTGCATGTACCTGTTCTGTCCGTGGTTCTTTCTCGTGATCTACTTGGCATTTCTCATGCTGGACGTGTGAGCGGTCGGCAGCGACAGCTCGAAGGATACTTAGAGCGTTAGAGCGCGGTGCGTAGAGCGCAGGCGCGTATCGACGATCGATACCGGCCGCGGGCAAGCGAACGTTGTGTGCGTCGGGCGCGCCGCTGGTGGCGGGCGCGTGCCGGGAGCGCCGGTGGTCGCCGGTGGTAGCCGGTGGTGGCGGTGGTGTTATGAGGCGCCGTTGCGCTCGGCTGTGAGTCGGCCCCACGATCGCTCCGCACGCGTCGGGCGAGCGGCCGCGCGCCGCGACCGCGATGAGCGCGGCCACGCCGGAGCTGCGCGGCCCGCCCGCCGACGGCTCCTCGCCGCCAGTCGCCCTGCCCAGGATCAAGCCGGACCTCGGCCTCAACGATGCGACCCTGTTCGCTGTTTATTGCTTCATTAAAAATTTCATCGGGTGAGTCCATATGGATTGTTTCAGTTATCGATTGTGCTGGCGACTGCGGTATTGCCTCCGTTGCATCGTACTCTTTAAATGGCCGAGTTTGAGAAAATTGTATACCATCGACATGTATTTACGGATTCATTTACTGCAGACGATTTTGATATATCTAAAGCTGATAGTATCTAGGGTAATAGGAAGATTGACTTACCTTACTTAAAAGTACAATTTATTTAAAAATTACCATATTAAGTACGGTAAAAATCGATTTCAGTTTTAGCTTGCCACCCGTTAACACGGCCATAAGTGTGTTACGTAGCGAAGTTATTACGGCACGCAGTTCCGCCGTGGTGTATCTACTTAAAATTATAGCCTGACTGCTTCTTAATGCCCGCATCGTTTGAATAACGCAGTTGTAAGATTGTAACACGCTCACCCGCCGAACGCAGTGTTACAAATAGCCACCACCGTGGCCAGAATAGACAAAGACTGATTGTTACATACATATTCTGTGAAATTGTGATTCGAATCGTGTTTCTGTTACAGTTACATAATGATTCATTTTATAGCATTTGCAAAATTTTGTTTTGAGTAATTAATTATGAATGAATTTCACACTCATATCCACGTACTAAGATTGTATGTATACTGGATGGCATGGCAACACAAATATCTCGTTACAAATGTCACATCCCGCGAACATCAATCAACACAACCCGCGAACAAAAATTTACCTGTACATGGAAATATCTGCCCCATCTGAGAAATAAAACCGATCTCCTTTGCTGAGCAAACTCACTAACTAGTACACTACAACACCGTCGAAAGTTCTACAAACTTTATTATATCTTTTCAAAAATCCTTGAACTTGACTATCAAGTAACATTAGCTGTCGAACGGAAACTGAATCGGCAATTCGATTCAATAACATTCTGTATGTAAGCATATTTTATATATCGTATACCATTACGCTTGTCCATAATTTGTCAATGACAGAAATTAATATTACAACGCAGTGTTTTACAGAATTAACAAATTTACATACGTCATTGTATTTATTTTCCGTTATTTGTTTATCTTAAAGGATTTTATCAAGCAGCGTGATACTCTAATTCCCGCAAAAATTGCTCAAGCCACCTAAAAGTAGGGGGTTTTAAGTGTATATCGCGAAATTGAAATTAACTGGCTAGTTTTAAGATATAATTTTCAATAACCATACATAAAGTCGCTTTCATCCTCAAACCAAGGCCAAATGAAACGAAGGTGTGTGTGTTACACCTCATTCAATCGCTAGCTAAGGTTGTCAGATAAAAATACTTGAATATCTAGAGAATACTTCCAAATTTTGGGATTACAGTTGGACACATAAATATTTATTTGTAACTTCAGTAATTAATTGTTTTTGCATCTAAATTAGAAATGAAATGAAAACTGAAATGAAATTAAAACTGTTTATTTCGTCTTTGGAACCAAAAGCTCACTTAACGAAAGTTAAAATTTTACAATACAAAGCCCCTACTTGAGTTATAAATTTACTAACAATATCTAAAATAATATATATATTTAAATGAAGTCTTTGATAAAGAGTAGATAAGATATTTTGATAAAGATAGAGTTCATTTAGTATAAATATTAATGACATAATCCTTTCATATTTTACTTTTCCACATGCAACTTGCCTTTGGCAGTTGTGATCCCTGAGAAGTACCCGGGTACTTTATGTTTCCGGAAACATTTTAAAATAAAATGGTTTACATCAAAGTTCTGCTCAAACAAATTCTAATTCAACATATGTAAAAATTTCGTATCTTTTCTGGAATCTGGACGTTATGTGATATTTCTGAACATCCCAAACGAATCTACACTATCTGGCAGCCCTACCTACCTAGCTAGTGCAAAGAAATTAACATTGCAAGGCCATCGAATGATTGAATGTTTTACATTTTATTATACAGGTGTATTGGACATGTGGCAGATTAAGAAACTTTTATGGTCGGTCAAGGAGCGAGTGTCGAAATATCGAAGCTTTGCTCATGATACAATCTCTCGCCATCTAACAAAGCTTAAACCGCAAACTTGTTCAAAGATATGTATGTTTGAAAATATACTTCGTATCGAAATGTACTGCACTACTGAGTATATTATGTCCTGTTTTGATCGTGTTGTTTGTGTGTTTTTGTGTTACTATGTATGTATGAATCTGTGAATCTATACTGAAATGGTTAATTATAGTAAATGCGTGTTGTAGTAGCTATGGAAAGATTCGTAAGCTTCAGTTGTAGGCTGTACAAAATATGTACATCAAATTGAACCCACTATGGCCCTTATACATAGGAACCATCAGTATACTTCATTGTCAATATAGTGAAACTAAAGGTGTTGTTCATGCTTTACTTGTGTTGGTCATGCCATACGACACACAGGGCTTAGGGCTTGGCTTTTAATGTGTAAGTTTTTTTTTATCTATATATAAAAAATCAAAGTTTGTTTGTCCTTTATAGACTTTGAAATGGTAAGAGATAGAGCTCTGAGAACTTTAGCAATGTTCAGAATTACCTGGAAAAGGTTTTGGTATCAAAAATATACCGATCGGACACATGGTTGATAACTTAATGCGTAGCAACACGCGCCGGGCACAGCTATTATTAAATAAATTACCATTAACAACATACAATTGTGAGGCGATATATTCTTCGATTTAATATATTTTAAATACCTATTCTCTATTTATTTTATTTAAACAAGTAAGTGAACAATCAACTTGTAAATCGCGTTACGACATGTTTATTATTGTTATGTACGGCATATCGTTTATAGCTTTGTTTATCTCACGGAACAGCTCCACGACCTTGGGGAACAGCGATTATATTATGACGCTAAGTTTTACTGACCACTTTGTCCCTATGTTGTTTATATTTTAAATGAGAGGACGACTTTACTGTGCAAACAATTTTGATATTGCAAATATAATCTAAAAATTTAAATTAGAACCAAACACGAAGGTACCAAAACACGAGAATTTCTTGTTTACATGTACTTATCGGCTTAAATATTTTCAGAATTTAATGGGATTCCTATGGGATAGGTAATAAGACAAAATAGAAATATTTTTTTTTATATATTCATTTAACTTATATCGTGAATGGTTTAAAAGGCGGAGCTAAATGTGAATAACATACTATACTAGCCAAGTTTAGAGCAAAGCGGAAATCTATGAATTAGTTATTATAACGCTTATATATACATATGATTCAAATAATAGTGTGAGGATTTCGATTGAATTCAACTTGTTTAGTCGCTTTAATAATTGTACACAATTATTATTATTATTGAATTTATATATAATATAGCTTACACATTTAGCTTACTACATAACATGCATACATAATAAAATTATAATTAATGTCAAATATGTAATTTGTTATAATTAACATTGCTTGTTATGTCTATAATTGTACACCGGGGGCAGTTTCACGCACAGATCAACCACCAATTCTAATCAGCCTACAGCATATTTGATTCAAGACTATATGTAATAATCACAAATAATAATATAGGTAAAAATCATTTTGACCTTTGGGTATTTTTAGGTGTATTTTTATCCCTTATCTGTAACATTGTCACAAGATTAATTTATTAGCATGAAAAATATGAATATGTAAGACGAAAAATGTGTTATTCCAGTTTGATTTCGAAACTTTCTTGCGACATCAATATCTCTATATTATGATTTCGAAATACATACTCATCCGCGTTCGGCGGATATATTATCGAATCCATTTGTAAGTCTTTGGCGGTCCAACGTTATCTCCTCAAGAATTAAGGACGTTAAAATTCTGGTAAAGTTAAAATCTCATTATTCGCACCAAAAAACAATTATATACCAGGGTTAGTATATGGGTAATTGAAAACTAGGGATTTCATGGAAAAAAATATAACATTAACCCGCGAACAAATATTAATATGTCATATAAATGCCCCTGTTCGAGCTAGGCGGCGAACAC
>DWJZ01004356.1:0-15467 GCA_018249125.1 Asbolis capucinus | reverse complement strand
TAAATAAATATACTGACATATTAATATACAAATATACACTGCAAGTTAAATAAAAGCCTGTAAAAAAATGAACTTTATTTCAATGTACCAAAACTTTAATTAAACGCAATAACAATATGTATACTCTGCCGAGCCGTGTCTGAAGGGACACTAGGACGAGACGTAACTTCTTATCGATATCTGTCTGTCCATTTTTTTGTCTTACAAAAACCCCCAGAGATATTGATAAATTTATTATCTATCGATTAATCCAATAATATCGGCTTTGTTTGACTTGATGTTTTTAATCTGTATTTCACTAGCTGACGGTGTAGAGGTTGTTCTGTAAAATGTTGAAAAACTTAATAAGGTAGTTTAGATATTTAAAATCTTCAAAATGCTTGTAACTATACTAACATAATAAAATTTCAATGCAATTACATGTCCATTAAGGCTGTGCATTAAGAACGTCGTCTTCAATCAGGTATGAGGAAATTACTGAACATTTCAAATTGTTTCTGGTAACACATTAGAGTAATCGAGTTTATATCCGTGTACCGCGATGTACCGACCAACAGTCGATGTACGCATATGGCGTAATTTTGAGTCGACCAATCACGTTTTGACTTAATTTTCAGTAGTATTATATTTTGCATTGTGGCATTTAATTGGCTATACCGGCGCTACCATAGATTGACATCAGACATTTCCCACGTCGCGTCGAACTCGAAACACCGCGGGAACCAGCCCTTAAATAGGCAGTTATATAAAGAAAGCCAGTTTTCCTAAGTTTGCCTTCCGTATTAGATATTTTATCATAAACAGCGATGCATTTAATCGAAGCAGATATATCGGATGTATCACGCGACCACTTACCTAATAATAATTATCACTGACTGATAAAACGGAAACTTTGCGATAGTGAATGTCAAGTGGCTGCCAGTAACATTGACCGTTATGGAAAATGCCCGGAATGTCATATTAATAGCTGATGGTAAAACTTCGTACTCCTTTTTACGAAGATTATATGAGTGGGTATCAAATTTGACTTTTTTTTATTTTTTTTTATATTAAATAAGTTAGCGCTGCCTACGAAACCAACTGATTGTAAGTGGTGACGTAGTCTTTGACGGTGAAGCGCACTAACTTAGTAAAAGCCTGTTCACTCTTGACTTCAAAACATTTACATTATAATGAAACGGAAATACCCAAATGACTATTCAGCTGATGCTGCTATCAGCTGGTACTGCGCTATACTTGTACTTGTATCTTATCGGTACTCCTACCCTACTGGTACTACTACCCTATTAGTACTACCCTACTGGTACTGGTATGCTATTCTTAGGAAGATACCTTCAGATGAAGGTATCAAGATAAAGGGGAGTTGGTTTTCTTTCATTCCACCACTCCACAAGTGAGCAACTCTTCAGTTATGAACAAGTACTATGTAATGTACCATCTGTGGGTTGTAGCTAGAAGTTGTTACACACATACACACACACACACAAACACACAAACTTATACATACGTACATTGGTTACAAAAATTATTATTTTGTCTTTTCCAGGTTGATATGATCTTCGCTTCGTTCATTCGAAACGGCGCCGCCCTCACCGAGATCCGCAGCATCCTTGGCGAGAAGGGCAAGAACATCAAGATTATCTCCAAGATTGAGAACCACCAGGGCATGGTCAACCTGGATGAGATTATTGCCGTGAGTATACTTTGGTGTGTGACATCTGCTTACGCTCTGCAGGAACCTGTACGAGTGATTTTGTGCACTTGTGTGTTTTTTGCAGCGGAAATGTGTTGTAGGAAGCCGGGGAAACGCGTGATATTTGGATGGGCCGTGCATGTTAGAGATAGAGTTGGCCGTCAGACGGAAAGTACTTAATGTTTCTTTGTATTTTCTTTACTTGATGATGAAGATGTATTGTTAAATTATACAATAAGTTGTCAGCCTATATTAAATTGCTAAAACCATGAACAACTTATCAGTTGTTCATATCTTATGTATAATATCTTATTAACAATATTCATTACAAGCTTTTTTTAACTTGCAGTGTATGTTTGTTTATTTGTATATTAGTATGTTACGGGTCAAATATTGCAAGCTTCAGTTCCAATGACATTGCATTTTTATGATAAGCATGACCTGATACTTTGTTCAGGATGGCTCCAGACAAGGGAACTCTTCAACGGTTGGGAAATTTTGTATATTTCTTTATATTAGGAATCTATAATTAAAGCTTGTGTTTTTAAATATTTTAATAAATCTTATTTTCCTTAATTAATTAATGCACTAATACTCGATAACGTCAAACCATTTTTACAAAGCAATTCTCTTGAAAGAATTTAAAAGCAATTAATTCCCTTGAAACAATTTAATTAATGTGACTTCGTAGGATTTCTCAGTTGTTAACCTAGTGCAGAGGTCGAGTCGAGTTCAAATCAATAAGTCACGCGACGTGACGTACATGCGGACATTTTTTTGTTATTGCGGAAGCTATTTTCGATATTAGATGAGCTTTAATGCGGCCCGGTCTAACTTAATTTATTTGAATATTAGAAATTGCTCTCGCTTTGCTTCGGAAGAAATGTTGCTATTCTAACTTTAACCTATTATCCCACGGGAACAAAGCAGTTTTCTAGGATAAAAATTATCCTATTACCATTGTCCTTACATAAGCCAAAAACGTGTTAAATTTCATCTAAATTGGTCCATTGGCTTCGGAGTTGCTGTACTAATTTTAACTTGTTATACTATAACCATTCTCGGGTTTTAAATTACGACTATGTCAAGTTTCGTAACAAGACAATAAATCCAAAAAATATATATTTTGGTCTTTATATCGATAATAAAGCCTCCCTGAAAATTTCATAAAATACTTAGGGTACAGAATTGACCCCGTTACAGTTTTATTATTAGTATAGATAGAGATTGTCATATAAAATATTTTCTCATCCTTACAAAGCTTGTAAAGAATTTTTGTGTTTACTTTGACAGTGTTTAGTTTCGTTATTTTACAAAAATCACGTATTGTGTCATTGAAATGGCCATGGCCCAAGACATTAGTTTGTTAAACCTGTGACGGGTTAATATGAAAACATAGTTGACCGTTGACATATGAAACGCTGGCTGTTTGACGTTGGTCTAGTTGTTAGTGATGCTGATAACTGGGCCGGAGGTCGTGGCTTTGTTCCCCACCCAGAACAAATTTTTCTGTCATGAGCAGGAATGTTTTCGGTGTCTCGAGTGTAACAAAAATAAATGTGTATATATGTATTTAAAAAACATATATGTATGTTTATCTGTTGTCTGATCACCAGGGCATAAGCCAATGCTTAATTTGTGTGAGTTGTCCTGAAATATTTATTTTGGAATGAAATGACACTGGTTTGTGTTATGTGTTGTTTGAAACCAAATGTTTGAGTCACATGATACAACGGCATAAACTTTAGAGTTACCAGCTAATTTTCCAGTTTCATTTAGAAATTTAGACCGGCGCAGATGCCGCCAATTCTCTAGGTCAGGCCATGTTGCCAATTGAAGATTAATTTCATTTAGCTGTAAGAACTTAGATTTGCGTCACGTTAAAATAGGATTTGCTAATTTATTTCTTTTCACAAGCTTATATTAAAGCTATTTAAGCTGTCACAGCAGTCTGGCTAAGCTTCAGCTTAAGGTAGCAGATTTTAGGGGCGGCAAACTTGCTTTGCTTATCACACTTTTTAGTGGTATTTGTTGAGCTTTAATTCGCTTAGAAAACCCGAAAATAACTTCTTGTACAATCTCAATGAATTTGTTGCATTTATAACATTACTCTAGGAACTAACTGTAGAAGTTGGGGGCAGCAAAAAAATAACAGCCTATGACTTGACCTAAAAACTATAGATAAAAGCGGCAAAAATCCATTTTGTAATAAAAAATGTAGAATACGTTAATTTAATTTTATTTTTCAGCAACAATTTTATGTAAGAACCATGTGAATGCATTTATTACACAAGTTTAAATGATTGTTATGATGTGTATTTTATATAATATTTGTATTTTTGGCAGGCTTCTGACGGCATAATGGTGGCTCGTGGAGACCTGGGTATTGAGATTCCGCCAGAGAAGGTGTTCCTGGCCCAAAAGACCATGATCGCGCGCTGCAACCAGGTAAAATTTATTAGGGCATATAGCCGCTAATACTACACTGAAACATAAATATTCAGTTAAAGTTACAGTTGAAATAATTTGATAGGAAACTCTTTCTAGGATTTAGGATATTTGATAGGAATATCTTCTTTTGTTACCCTCAAAACGATTTTCAGTCTATTAGATTTTGGCAATATTTGTCTCACTTTCATACTAACAGTACATAATGTTTCTTTAAAATGATTAAAAATAAAAATTATTCTACACCTGTGTCGAGGCAGCGTGTGTACCGGGCAAAGACTAAAATGAATGACAGGTTGTTTAAGTTGAACGCTGCTATTAAACGGAGATATATCATATATCTATATGTAGGTAAATCGACTTATATCGGGGATCATAGCCGTATTGGGGTGGCTTAGATGCAAACCCCAATCCCATGCTGGCCTACTAGGGTGTGGTAAAAGGTAAGGTACAGACGTCAGCTGCTCGAGGGCTTCGCGGAATGAGTATTGTCTTTTTGTGAAGCCTGTCTGGCTGGCTACCACCCTCTCGCTTGAATCAGCCGCCAAATGATTCGTCGTGTTCCGGCTGGGGGCTAGAGAGCTCTCCTCTTTTTCTCTTCGTCCTGAAACGGTATGTTGTTGGTGTATCTGGAGTCAGTTACTGTCGTTATTGATCCCAAATGCATTAGCGATATACCGCTTCTCTTGTTCCTTTTTCTCACCCGCCTGTGTGGGTCTATTACTTCCCTCCTGGCAGGCAACGCATTAATAGCACCGCGGTCTAGCTTTATCCATCCATCCATTTGTCCATGGGCGTCGGTGATCACTTACCATCAGGTGAACCTTCTGCTCATTTGCCTGCTTATCACATTAAAAACAAGAGATAGAGTTACTTTCTATTTGCATTGTTCAAATAATGATAGGCGACAACTTGTTATGCCTATTTTACAGTGTATCTCCTTTTAAACCCAGCATACCTTCTTAACTCAGGTTGGCAAGCCAGTGATCTGCGCAACCCAAATGCTGGAGTCGATGGTGAAGAAGCCGCGGCCGACGCGCGCGGAGACCTCGGACGTCGCCAACGCGATCCTGGACGGTGCTGATTGCGTCATGCTGTCCGGGGAGACCGCCAAGGGAGACTACCCCCTGGAGTGTGTACTCACCATGGCCAATATCTGCAAGGAGGCCGAAGCTGCTATATGGCACAAGCAGCTGTTCATCGACCTCGCTTCGCAGGTATAGTGGACACGAGTCGTGAGCACAGATAAACGATGATTTCGGACTTTAGATTGATATGGTTCGCACATAATATTCGACACCAATTGCATGTAGCAAGATTCAAGTATTTATAAAATTGAAAACATATTTTAATACACCGTTGTATAACCCGAGTTAGGACTAAAAAGATTCGTCTCTTATCTCTTGTCCATGTAAAAAGAGATTAAACCATTGTTTATAGGCTAAAGCTCCCGTGGAGCCGACTCACTCCCTGGCCATAGCGTCAGTGGAAGCTTCAACTAAGTGCATGGCATCGGCCATAGTGGTGATCACGACTAGCGGCCGCTCGGCTTACCTGCTGAGCAAGTACCGGCCACGCTGCCCCATCATCGCGGTGACCCGGCACTCGCAGACAGCCAGACAGGCGCATCTGTACCGCGGTGTGCTGCCCATTGTTTATCAAGGTTGGTTTTTTATTTTTATTTTACATTTTATTTTATATTTTGGCTTCAGAGTCTTTTCTTCCCATGATTCAGTTATTAATAACAATCTCACCCAACCATATAAAGAACTGTGACAGCATTTCTATATTCAAAAAGAAATTAAAACAACATATAGTGACTAGTAAGTAAGTAGTAGTAAGTTAGAGTTGTAAAACATTTCCAGTTATATAAAAACAAATATTTCATGGCGTCAGTGTGTGTGTGTGTTTTTTTTATGAGAATTAAATTCTTTAAACCTATTCAATCATCCTCCTTCTCATTCTTCTTCTGTTACCCAGTGGTGTACGTATACTATATGAGGCCCTTGGCAAATTGATTGGGGCCCGTAGGAAAGTCACGCCTATTTTCTAAATCTGTGTATTCAGTAAAAAGCTCTGAGGAAACATTAAAAAAAAAGAATAAAAATACACCTCCTCATCCTCCTTTTTTGAAGTCGAAAAAAAAGAAACTGACTTCCGAGACATACTTTTTTGTATAACGTTACAAATATACATACATATATATTTTTTATCATGCACGCATCCACACAACTTGCTCAAGATACAGAAGCCTGGAAGAACACCATAGCAAAGTCTGCTTATGATGACCACGACTCTCAGCCATGAGGAACCGATTCAGAAGAAGACAAATATACAATATTAACGCTAACATTCCAGAGGGCGTGGCGGGCGACTGGCTGAAGGACGTGGACAACCGCGTGCAGTACGGACTGAAGTTCGGTCGCGCGCGCGGCTTTATCAACGGCGGCGACAACGTAGTGGTTGTTACTGGCTGGAGGCAGGGATCCGGCTTCACTAACACCATGCGCATCATGTAAATATTACAAAACTATTTTAAATTAATTAGATAATTAATACTTTTGAAAAATTAAGAAATGTGTGTGTCTGCAATCGCATACAGTACAGGTGAAACTTTAGAAAATTACTTTCACACACCAATCATTGAACGGATTAAGATGAAATTTGGTATGTATGTGATTTGGTATGTTGTATGCCTTTCCTTCACGTGCTAACCGTTGAATGGATTAAAATGAAAGTTGGCACACATAGTCTCTTATTAACACATGGCCTACTTTTAATCAATAAATGACGTGGCCGAAGCCACGTGCAGAAACTAGGTACATTATATGATTTTAAACTCGACTCTTCATGGATATGGCACAATATACATATATACATATATTATGTGTATTCAGGATGTATAAAATGTCAGTTTAATTCTTTGTTTTTTTCAGTCAAGTGGAGTAAGAAGAGGAAGTGAAGAAGGTTTTTTTAAGTATTAGCAAGAGCAGTGATATGTTTATGTCCTAAGATCTAGTGCTTGTTAACTAATCAGTGATATTTGTAAAGAAAGCATCTGCTGTATATGATTCTCGAAATTCTCTACATTAGTGCTAGGATAATTATATTTATTGCGATTATTTATAAAACCAAGAGTATTGTATGTTGTATGTGGAACTGAATAAAGATTGGAAGAAAAATGGTTGTTTGTTTTCTTTTTAACATTCTGTTTGAGTTTTACTTTTTATCTTTACTGATATTATGAGGAGAAAAAATATAAAGATTTGATTGGTTGTTTGTTTGAGGAGAACAGGCTCAGATTCTACTGGATCGATTTTGTTTTGTTTTTTCTTTCTGTTCCTACAGTCTGGGTGACCATATGCTATAGAATATTTTTAATAATTTTAGCGATCCGTATAAAACCTTTGATAATGTAACCTGTTAAAAATACAAAAAAAATCTTAAATCACATATACTGCTTAAATTATTGATAATGAAGCAAAGTGTACTAGTTTTATAGAGGACATCAATATCTACAAATATGTCCGCGACATCATGTCTATCTGTTAAAGTTATGTCACAATTAATTTTTTTCCCGTAACTGATTCTACCAAAGCGAGAGCATTTTATAGTTTATTTTTAAAACTTTATTGTATCTATGCATCTCAACCTAGGATACACAAAGGATAATATGCTTAATGGCTATATATGCCCAATCTGATATTGTAGAGAAAAATGCAAGGTAGGCATACGTAAAAAAAAAGAAAGAGAAGTACTTGACAACAAAATGCATGAAAAAAAAAATGATAACACTTAGGTCCAAAAATATAAATACCGTAATACATAAAACAGTGAGAGTAGTATGAACGTTGGTTTTCGAGTGGGAGTCCCTGAGTTCATATCCTGCAGCGGGCACCTCTAATTTTCTGTTAAATGCGTATCAGAAGTTGACAATTAATTACTGTGGTGAACAAAAAATGTGAGGACACCAGCAATGCTGTGGCCCCTAGGTGGGGACAATACTACACGCAACTAAAAAGTGCGGAATTAGGGACATAATTAACCTACTAAAAATACACAAAATTCAAAGCTCACTTACAATTTAAAGCCTAGCATTCCGTTATGGAATTCTGCCGGCACGCAGCTATTATATGTATTATGGTACACATTTATAGACCCATACTTTACCTGCCACTTACCTCTTGTTTAGATGAATGGTAGAATAATAAGAAAGTGCTTAAACTGTTACAATTAGCATAAAATCAATAACTGAACGGCGATATTAAATTTTTAAATAAAGGATTTTTATGCATATTTGATTATTACGTTTGTTTGCATGGTAAAAATCAGATCGAATTTGCACCGAGTATAGTTTCTAATATTTTATTTCCTTTTCAGAAATTTTGTAGGATAGCAGCGCCATCTAACATTCTGTCCCTTGTACGAGAAAAACCGTAGGTACAGCGCCATCTAGGCATTAAATAGGTACAACAGGTATGCCTCTCGGGCAACACTTGGCAACAAACTATGTAGATGGCAGCGCTTGTAACAAAAAAAAAAACTTGTTATGCTTAGTTACTAATCAAATATTTATTATTTTTAATTAAAATATAAATTTAATTGATAAAATATAAAAATCTTTGATAATAAATAAAGTACATAATTTTAAATATAAACAATTCAGAGCAAAACCTGAATCACGCTAGTTAATTTTTTTACATTGCTTGGTATATATACAAACTCCACTACAGTACAATTGTACTTGCTTCGGCAGTACATATACTAAAATTGGAACGATACAGAGAAGATTAGCATGGCCCCTGCGCAAGGATGACACGCAAAATCGTGAAGCGTTCCACATTTTTTGGCCTTTCTATAGGCAATTTCAATTTCAATACTTTTATTTCACCATTGCATGAATTTAGGTTACCTACCTATTTTGTGTTTTTGATCTTGTAAAAAGTTATAACAACATATTTTAAGTACAACAATACGGAGTGGGAGCCTAGCCGTTTAACTCCCATACAGAGTACTTTGTTATATTTGATACTGTAACTGATATTCACAGAGTACTTTGTAATGTGCCATTCGAGCTTATAAGCTCCCATGCGAGTGACAAAGGAACATCTGAGAGAGCTTCGAATTTTCAAAAACCCGATCTTTCGGCTTATTTACTTGTTATTTTCTTTCTAAGGTTTCTAAAAATATGTAATACTTTGTAAAAAAAAGAACTAAAAACGGCTTAAAAACTTCCGACATTTTGACTTGGTGACTAACCCCTTCAACAAACCGCATTGAAGCTGTGTGGGGGTATTCTAACGAGCTGATCTGATGGTGGCCCTGGAAGGCGGCCACGGGATGAATAGAGGAACTCAGTAATTAAACGACATAACTCTATCCAATTTGGGCTTCGTTTGACTCGTCTTGAATGAATACTTCGGTGCTATATAGTTATCAGGATCTGATGATGATGAACAGCCATAAGAACTCAATACCTAAACTATATAAATCCATCGGGTTTGGCCTCGTTTGATTCGTCTCGTCGAGTACTTTGGTACTTGATGGTAATCAGGATTTAATGTTATATATGACTTATAAAAAGTAATGATATCTCAACAAAAGCAAAGTTGATAATGCTTCGTCCTCCACTTCACCGACCAAAAGAATCTACGAGTATATGGGTACCAAGTTTTCTGATCATTTTGGATGTTCTTTAAGTTACGACGCTTTCATTTATAAGAGTTTACGCATTCGCCCGTTTGCATTCCATCCGTACTTCTTTAGATTCCATACTTATTGTAGACATTAAACTTTTAGAAACTCCCTACTGATAAGGTCTGCATACTCGACATAATTGATACGCGTTGATACTCTTGCGCGTTTGCGTTCCGTTCCTACTTCTTCAGACTCCATACTTATTGGAGATTTCATACTTTTAGAAACTCCCTACTGATAAGGTCTGCATACTCCTAAATAATCGATACGTATGCGTTGACGCACTTGCGCGTTTGCGTTCCGTCCGTCTTCTTTAGACTCCATACTTATTGGAGACTTCATACTTTTAGAAGCCCCGTACTCACAAACACTCCGTACTCCTAAATAATCGTTATGCGTTGAGGCATTTGCGCGTTTGCATTCCGTCTGTACTTTTTTAGAATCCATACTTATTGGAGACTTCATACTTATAGAGTCTCCTTACTTATGAAGACTCCATACTCCTAAATACTCGATACGTTTTGACGCACTTGCGCATTTGCGTTCCATCCGTACTTCTTTAAACTCCATTCTTATTGGAGACAAATACTTTTAGAGACTCCATGCTCTTAAAATATTCGATACGTGTTTAGGTACTTGCGCGTTTGCGTTCCATCCGTACTTCTTTAGACTCCACACTTATAGGAGACTTCATACTTTTAGAGACTCCTTATTTATAATTACTCAATATTTCTAAATTCTCAATACGCATTCGTTGGCTTACTAGAAACTAATATATTTTAGAAATTTCTTAGTCTTAAAACATGTTGGCGTAAATACGCCTCACCTTTAGTAATCTCTTAGCCTCCTCAGTCCAGTCCTCCTCAGGAGAGTCCCGTGCTCAGCAGAGAGATATCACTGGGTTGAAGCCAATATAGCGATGTGATCTTATTCCAGTTTTCATTACACTTATTTCATTAACAAGTAACTTATCTAGTTAAAGTAAGGCCTTTGAATTTGCCATTAAAAGCTTCACACTGAAGAAGAGCATTCATTTAAGGATGAAATTTCTATCTTTTCGGGTCCCCCATCTAACCACACCGTAACACCTAAGTGCCCATTTTGTTCCCCTGTAATGTATAGTAATAGAACAATTACAGTTTACATAGACCAGATACTATCTTGTTTAAGCTTCTATGAAAAGTATGCGTTAAATCACTGTTTTGCTCATACAGTAATACCACAGTGATACGTGCGTAGTGTCATAGATTTAAACTAGATGGCGGTGTAAGTCGCAATGAAGATAATACTATGAATACCATAGTACTCAGAGTATTTAATAATTACTTAAATCGTACTACTATATCTTTTGTATGGATATTTTGTACCTACTAAGGAGCATTTTGAGGATGAAATCAAATCAAATCAAATCAAATTGGTTTGGTTGATTTGATTTGGTTTTGAGCATCCATCAACAATTCTTAACGCGGCGGTTAGACCTCACACTAGGTTCTTGTTGATGAGGCAGACATATGAGTATGATGTTCATTATAAAGTAAACTAAAAAGTTATTTTAACGGTAGAAATCCTGAGCTCACAATATAAGCAAGAATTACAGGAAGATTTAAGAATTGTTTGAAGTTTAAATCAATTTCTGTGGCTTAATTGTACGTACATACATTATCGTTCGAGTGAAGCATATGTGGTAGAAAATGAGGTAACTAATAGTAATCAGCTTTAAGGCCCTTTTTTTCTTTTGAGGAGAAGTAAAGCTGCGAAGCATCTTCTAAGTAAAAGTATCAGGCAGGATAAGAGTATCCAGTCCTAATTCCTAAATTTAAGCACAGATCCGAAAGTTGTATTGGGGCGGCTTAGAATACAATTCCCAATCCCATACTGACCTACCAGGGTGTCGTAAAAGGCGCATAGAAGTCAGCTGCTCGGTGGTAGCGCTTCGCGAAAGGATTACCCTTTTTGTGAAGCCCGTCTGGCTACCACTCTCTTGCTTGAATCAGCCACAAATCGATTCGTCGTGTTCCGCCTCGGGGCATGAGAGTCAGTTCTCCTCTTTTTCTCCCCTCCAACATCCATCATGCTTCGCATTCTTCTTTTGTCTCAAGTCCTGAAGTGGTATGTATGTTGGTGTACCTGAGGTCATTTGCTGTCGTTATTGATTCCAGTTGCTTTAGCAATTGTACCGCCTCCCTTGTTTCATTCTCTTCCCCGCATATGCGGGTCTATTTTTTTTCCTTCCTGGTAGGCAACGCGTTAGTAACACCCCAGTCTGGTGTTGTTAATGTCCATGGGCGTCGGTGATCACTTATGCTCCACCATTCTGCTCGTTTGCCTGCTTATCATATCAAAAAAGGTGTAGAAATGTTTGTATCGCTCAGTATAGTACAGAAACCCGTTCTGATACTTTTGAAATACTTTAATGGAGATGGTGGAACTGGAGATGATGGAATGGTGCACATACCGCCGTTCGCTAGGCAGTAGCTCATTTAGTTATAAGATTAGGATAGTTTTAGTAATGTAAGTTTAGATTTTAAGGACTAATATAGGTTTAAGAAAATTTGTCTACTAACATTTATGGACTCCGGTCTGAATAAAATTATTATTATTATTATAATGAGAAAGTTTGTGAGGATGGATGAATGGAAGGATATTTGTTACTCTTGTAAAAAACTACTATTTTAAATTTTTGCCATGTTGATATCTGGATGTCTGACATGACACATGGCTACTTTTATCAATACTACGCGGGTGAGGGCTTGAGCGGAAGTTTCCTCACAAATTGCCCTTTTAAACAGACCAGCGCAACGTCGGAATTCTTGACTATTCCAAGGGAATTAGATCAGTTCACCAACCTGTCGATGTCTGCGTCAGCTCGGGGCAATAGTCGACTAAGTAGCCACATCACAACAAATCTTTGTATATGTACTTTCAGCTCATTTTTTGCATCGTGCAACCATTAATGAGCTGTAATTGTCCGTCAATTTTAATTTTACATCTTGGCATTGTTTTGAGTAATTTTAATGTTTATTTCCATCGTACTGTTTGTTTGTTTTGTATTTCCTAAGAATCATTGCTGTGTTATTAAGTGTCACACTGAACGACAGCTTGATGTACCTAAGGCCACCAACAAATGTAGTGAGGGTACAGTTTTCAAATGAAATACTCTCTGAGCCCAATTTAAAAATGAAAGCGATTTCGAGATATTGTAATAGGGTAATTGCTCGTAAAGCACGTCCTAACATCTCCGTTGACAGTTTTAATATTTTCAGTATCTTGTTCAATGAAATTGCCATTATATTTTATGTCTTTTCCGAAAAACTGACTGAATAATTGTAGACAGACTGATGGCCCAGCTTGGTAGAAATGCGGACACTTCAGCCTCACAGCGTCACGAAAGCTCAAAGCTCACGTGGTCAATTCAGTGATTTGTAAGACCGAACTCCCGACACCCTAAATCCCGAGAGCGTTGTCGTTGAAACGACGAACCACGCCAACCGGCGACTGAAAACTAAAAATAACCAGCCGCTGTTCAGTACCGCCGTAACAGCCGCGCGCGTCGCCCGCTGCGCCCGCGTATCGCAACCATGGCGGAGACAATCGAGGAAACTTACGAGACCGCGGTCACCCGCAAGGTGGTCCGCCAAACCCTTAAGATAGAGGAGGTGAGGACGAACACGACTTTATGTAACCGACGCGACACAAATAGCCCGCGCACGGGCGACGCCTGCGCAGACGCACCTGCTCACATAACAGATAACACATTTGACAGTGAACACGGACGTAAACATTAACGTTATCCTGAACTCTAGCACCCGCGACGTTCGCTCGCCGCGCGCTGCACACTGGCTCTATACGCGGCTCCAACTAGCGATGATTCCCAAAACCTGAAAATGATTTCTGCATCTGTTCCCTTTGTCCGTTCGCCAGCGGTGACAGACGGGTCAGCTTTCCTCTCCCAAACGCCTATTCCGGGAATGCGACATTTGGAAGCCGGCTCGTAAACTTCGATCTCGAGTGGTGCGCGGCTCGCGAAGGTCCATCCGCTGTACGTCAGTGGAGGAAGTGTGCGCAATGCGCCACTTGTAATTTGTGGCGATGTAAATAGAACGGGCGGTTGAATGAAAATTTCCGTATCCACCTTGGCGAGTGTGCATCGACCTGTCTCGTGATGTCGCGATATGGACTGACCACGTGTGACCTTGCAACACAAACACAAACACCAAATGATTCAGAAAGACATGCTCCATCATACCACATCATAAAACCTCCAGCTTCTAAACAGCGGATTATGCAATAGTGATTTTTTCCAACAAACAGGCAGTTTAGTCATGAATTTCGTCGACAGATATTTCTGGCAGATGAACGCACTGCACAAGTCGAAGACGATCTGTCAGCGAGGGGTCTCGAGGAACATATATTTTGCATTATCATTCCATCAGTGAATTAACAATGAACGTCAGTTGGGACTACTGTCCGTTTCCAAAGCGCAAAACCCAATGGAAAAACGCGCCGTGGCATATTTTCGTCTTGGCTCCCATCCTAGTTTATCTGCTACATTACGATGTTTATTCACAATACGAATGTGAACATTAATGTGTGCGTCTGAGCCACTTGTGTTTGAATCTCGGAGTCTGGGTGCAAAACCACTGTGTACTTCATGAAGTTCTTGATGAGAGCCAATCGGTCAAATGTCCATTCTTCTAAACTATTATGATATTGTGACGTATTCCCGTTAAACTGAACCAGTGGAAACTGTCAAAACTAATCTGTTGAAGTATTTGTAATTAGAACCGCACTTAGGTTCTGCGAAGTATTTTGTTTACTTGGCACTGAGCGGCAATTTCGATCGCCGAAGATGTGCCTGTAAAAATGTTATAATATAAAAGTTATAAAAGAATAAATGGCATTCAAAAAATAGCTTTTATTGGCGATCAACGGGTCATCGTTACAGTTTTAATGCCCATGCTTTATGTATTTCAGTGAGTAAAATACCTACTCTACCAACTATTTTATTATTATATTCATTATCGTTCAAAATAAATAGGTCTTTTCTAAAATGCTCCTTTGTTTTAATACAGGTTTCTTAATTTAATAAATACATATTTCTATTTAATTGTACTTGTTGCGATCTTTTAGTTCTGATGCCAAACGAATGTCCCAATTACTGACATTAAAATTAATTTAATGTACGTTTAAGAAATTGATAAATATTATCCTAATTACTATGAGATATATAACCTGTATTTCGTCTTCTCGTTAGTTTCAAATATTATTTAGGGGCTGTAAATTGATACAACACACAGTATAAAATGATCTTGCTGACACACAGAACACACAACACAAAAGATACAGTAAACACAAAGCTTGCCAAATACTTGAAGATACACACAAACAAGTTCGAGAATACAGTTTCTCATATGGCAAAATATCTGTCAAGAAAATGCAAACGACTATGCAAAAGCTCCGTTGTGTATGAGGAAGTGGAAAAAAAATTTGACCCGTAACAAAAAAATATACTAATATACAATGCAAATTAAATTAAAGCTTGTAAAAAGCTTGTAACAGACAAAACTAAGATTTTAATACAAAATAATTATAATATTGTGTTACAATTTGTGAAACATAAATATATTTG
>DWJZ01004355.1:0-15470 GCA_018249125.1 Asbolis capucinus | reverse complement strand
AAGAAATACACAAAATTTCATAACTGTATTGTTAACCGTTGAGGAGTTCCCTTGTTTAGAGCCAATCCTGAACATAGTATCAGGTCATGCTTATCATAAAAATGCATTGTCATTAGAACGGAAGATTTATAAAATAAAAAATTACCACCGTAGTGTAAGAGGAAGTGGGTCTTATTAAACTTACAAAATTTGACTTGCATACTTAACAAGTATACAAATATACACTGCAAGTTAAATAAAAGCTTGTAATAATAATTTGTATTCGTATTGTATCATTGTATTTTCAAAAAATATATATCTTTGTTTTTTTTTTCAAAGGAATAACATCATTCTTTGTCAAAAATTTAATGTATTTTATTATATCACGAAAAAAACCCTGACTTTTTGTCTCTCATTGAAGATACGCCTTTACAGACAACCAAACGCCAAGAAAGCCGATCACTAGAGCCGGTTGTAGTAGCTCTCCAAATGAAGTATTATTAAACAAACATGTACTAATCTACTTTTCACTGACGCGCCTTCTATAGAATTGTTTTAGATACATCATGTCAGAGGAAATTCCATAAAATTATAGACAAAATGGGCGCATTCTTCAATTTTAAATTGGTTTTGGGTTAATTTTTATGGAAATATCAGCATTCTTTATTTTATAGTAGGTTGCGAAGCCAACTCCAGGTTCGAGTTACCGGGATATTTATCTAAAACAATGTTACTTTTATATATTTTTCTTTTTGAATAGGATAGAAAAGTGACCATCGGATATTTTTGCCACCCGAAAGCCTCCATGGCTTAAAGATTGCCATCTAACAATAATCAGGACCGCCTTAACACTGAAAATCATTCAAGATTTTTTTACCACCAGTCATGTATCGACCGCGCCCGTTGTTGCCTAACATTCAAAATTGACGCCGCGTTGACCACGTAACAATAAGTAGCCAACTTAATGAATCACGAGGAATATCTGTTCATACCATCAAGTCGAAAGCAAGGTTAGAGGGAACGGTCAAGGGATAGACGCCTTCACCTCGAAGCCTTGGTGAATCAGGCATTGTTTAGATAGCGATCCTAAACTTGCAACATTCCGTACTAATTACAACTTATTGCTTAACATGTAATTTGGTCAACCCCATTTTGGTCATCGCAATCAGCATGAAGTGTTTAGTCATTATGTACGTATTACACCTGGTCGACAGATAGACGGACAGACAGACGGACTGACAGACGGACAGACAGACGGACAGACGGACGGACAGACAGAGGGACAGATAGATTTTCTATAGGAGAGTAAATACCAAACTAAATCTTATTATTAAAGGCAGGCGTTAAGGCTTGTCGGAAGCTTTCGTGTAATACAAAACTTCCAACACTTAGTTAAGTTAGCGTACTCATAATAGTTCATTGTTAACTAAATAATTTACAATTTCTGTATGTTATAGTTTCTGTATTAAGGAATGATTTAAGTAACAATTAACCACTCTGAGTACAATATTAGAGTCGCAAATTTAGTAAGACCTTTTTAATATGATGTCTCTGTAGCGTAAGTTTTAGTAAGATAAGTCTCAGTAAAATTTCAGTCTTAGTAACATAAGATTTAGTAAGATAAGTTTCAGTAAAATTTCAGTCTTAGTAACATAAGACTCAGTAAGATAAGTCTCAGTAAAATTTCAATCTTAATAACTTAAGACTTAGTAAGATAGGTCTCAATAAAATTTCAGTCTTACTAATAGACTTAGTAAGATAAGACTCAGTACAATTTAAGTCTTAATAATATGAAAATTACTAGGATTCAGTATACATTATCCGTAACGGGACCCTAATAAGTAATTGCTCAACATCCGACTTCGATGCTTGACAGAGGCAAACTCACTTTCGATAGCGTTACGCATAGCTTTATCTGATCGCCTTTCGTAACTTAGATCTCCACGCATTGACCGTCGTGGCCTTGTTTCTTCTGTATGTTCTCCGTGTCCTGTTCAAACACTTGTTTAATTATTAAATTAATTGCTGATGACATAAAGGCTTTATGTTTAATTAGTTTCGCCTCGCGGCTTCGCTCGCGTGTTGTGTTAATAAAAAGTTGTATTGAGAATCTTTTTTTGAAGTCGGTTAAAAAGTAGCTTTATGTGTTATAGTCTATTTGTATGTTAAATTTTAATAAGATCCGGTCCGGTTTTGTCATAAAGAGTAACATCGAACCATCTATAAATTCATCTATCCATCCATGTATCCATCTATACATCAATCCATCTATCCATCCACGTGTCCGTCCATCTTTTCGTACATCTATCGAAACTGTGATAGATTTCAAATATATACTTGTCATTACTGTATTAGCAAATACATATGTACGTGAAGTAAATGGTTTGATATTTAGAATTTTAGTTTTCGAAGACGATTTTTTTTTTGTTATCAATAACTAAATTATTTTTAATTTAATTTTAATTTGAGTAAATTTAATCTAATTTCATTTAATCAAAAAGAACAATATTAATTTTAAAATAAGTTTATTAGTTAACTATTTAACTCAAGTTAACCTCAACTACTGAATTACTCAAACTTTCGTTTTGTTTAGGTAGCGATATACGATAAAATCTCCGAAAGTCGATAGTCGAGTTGAGAACATCACTTAAAACTTGCATTAAAAGCTCCGCTCTTTATAACACCGCTTGTCAAAGTTGACATATCGAAGACGCGATCGATAGTCGAATCGAAAGTAATCGATATTATCAGATGTCTTTGAAGGTCACACGTCCTTAGGGATTTGGGTCGGCTGTCTTGATCGTATCGATTCCATTACGGTCACACAGTGACAAGTCATTCATGTACGTCATTATTTTTTGTTTAATGGAATATGATGATTTTCTTTTTTTTTGTACCATATTTGATACTTGTACGATACCTGATTTATATTCTACTAGTATTATAAATGCGAACGTTTGTGGGGAAGTATGTATGAATGTTTGCTCCTCTATGGTGCAAAACTTATTGAACATAACCCTAAGGTTCTTAAAAATATTTTATAGCCTATGTTCATGTTAAATGTTAAAAAAAAATTTAAATCAGTCTAATTAATTCTAAGCCTTTCCGCCTCAAACAAACAATCAAATGTTTCTTCTTTATAATATTAGTATAGAAAACAATTCTGATAGATGACCGTCGGCCGTGCGCACGCGCAGCGATGCTATCTCGACTGCTCGGGGGCGTTACGAAAACCACTTACCTATCGAATACCATCGAACTATTATTATTACTAGCTACTCCGTATTCAAATTACGAGTACAGACATATAATTCATTTTTTACTGCGATCCGATAAGCAGATGTGTTTCACATTCAAAATAGTCGATTATTCGGATCGCAGATGGGTTGGTGAAATCGCATTGAAATTACGAATATATACATATATAGTTAGGAAGAAATGAACATGGAAAGAAAGAAAGAAAATATTTATTTTACTATAACTAATTGTAATATTTTATTAAATCTATATATATCAATATAAATGCCACTTTTCGTTGTAATTTTATAACTCAAGAACGGGCTCAACTATCCAAACCAAATGTTTAGGCTTTGTTCGGACTATACAGTAGATGGTTTATGTGAAGACACAAAATCGGTAGAGTGGTTCTTTATTTATCACATTGTTTGTATTTGTAAATGGGGATTTTACTGACAAATTGAACTTTTTTTCAGTCCACGCGGAAGCTAGTATTTGATATATAAATCTTACGCTTTATGTACACTTTAAAAACTTGAAAATTTCTGTACAATAACATAAGCATTACGACGTTTCTGTACTTACTAATTTAGAAGTGGTCACTTTATTTGATTTATCTTAATATATTCTATACAAACAGCACGTTCAATGGCAGACGTTATTAGACGTTCAGTTATAAATTATATCTTGATTTTAGTGTCCAGTCTAAGTTCTTGATAGAGATGCGAGTAGTTAAAGTCAATAATGACAACACGACAATAATGTGAAAGATGTATATTTATCGTAACTTAAACTTCCCATAAAATACTTGAATGTCAGTAAAATCTATCAAATAACAAAACTTCTCATAATATCATTTTCGCGTCAAAAATTATTTTCGCATAATGTCGTCTTACGTGCATTGTTAAAAATATTGACAAAACCTCTCTTTAACCAAATTATGGCAACACATTAGACCAATTGTCCTTACAATATATACAGCGTAGTGTATCGATAGTTGCGATTTAAAAATGCCGTTGACGGGATTTTTAAAAATTACATATATGTATGTTTAACTTGTGAATCAATTTTAATAAAACTAAATTTTAATCAGTGAAAGTCACATTCAAATTGCTTCAGTCTTTGCATAGAGTAGCATGCTTAAGTGAACAGATAAAAAGAACAGACAAAAATTAAAATATATCTTTTTGGGTTTTATTTCTTTCCTAAAATCAAGGTCAAATATCTTCTGTATGTATGTACAGACAACTAGATGTATTACATCCATTCGATAGTCGTCACTAATACTTGTTTTCCTTCCAGCGTATATTTCACTTAAGACAGCCCAGCTATATTGTCCCATAGGACATTTCCTATGAAGCCCGAATCACCGAGTTGTCACCAGGCGTGACGTATCAGATACCGCTAAAACCTCCTTATCGCGAACCCGACAACATATGTACGTTTGTACGTTACTGACAATGAAAGGCATTAATTCAATCAGACAGGAGAGATAGCTATATCTAGCTGTCACAGGAGGGGCGCGTCGGGTCTGTAAATCGGTGTGAGTGTGGCGTGAAAGATGGAGTACCCGTTTAACATACAATGAGTCTGCACACTGTCGCAATAGAACAGCGTAGGACAGCGCTGGATTCAACAGTTTGTGTACTTGCGAGAGTAACTTTGTCTACAGTACTCATGTGAGTTACTTGTACAATACTCGCGCGAGTCACTTAATTTGGTCGAGTAAGGTTGCGCGCAACACTGGTTTGTATGACTTTTTGTACAAACCTCGCGCGAGTAACATTGTGTACACAATTGCCACGAGTTGTGTACAACACTCGCGCGAGTCACTTAATTCGTCCGAGCAAGTTTGTATAGGGACAACACGCGTTTGTATAACTTTTTGTATATTACACGCGAAAATGTCTTTGTGTTCATAATTCGTCCCAGTAAGTTTGTGCAATACATTAGTTTGAGAGACTTTATGAACGATACACGCGCGAGTAATACTGTGTACAGAATTCGTTCGAGTAAGAATGTGTACAGCACATGCGCGACAGATTTGTGTACAAAACTCGCGCGATTAATTTTAGATACAATACTCGCGCTGACAAGAGATACGACAGAGAATTATGTGTATATATCACAGACGCTGCTCATCGGGAAAGAAGTTGGTGTGAGCGTGGCGAGACTCTGTTGCAATGAAACAGCGTAAGATAGCGCTGGATTCAACATTTTACGTACAACAATAATACATCGTGGTATATGCGTATGAAATGCTTAAAAAAGTTAAACTCGCTCAAGTAACTGTACAAAACTCATTGAAATCATTTTTTAGTAGCAACTTGGCAACACTGAAGAGAAATGATGTGTTGGGAGTAATTCATATTATTAAGAAAGTTAGCTATATGGCTGATATAAAGTTGTGATAAGTTTAACTAATGAGCCATTATGAACATGAATGCTATAAAATTAGAAATTAAGTTACAGTAATAAACACTGCAATGACAGGACATCTGATTTTTCTGTTAATTTGAAGTCGGACTGCAAAGTATGATACAGTACTTTCAATCTTTTAGATAATTATATGTAAGTACCATAAACTATACTGACATCGAATACCTACATAAAATTACACTATCTTCCATTTTATCGCACTTCTAGTTAAAACAGGAGGCAAACACAGTTTATAGTTTAACTCGCTGCATTCTGCAAGTTATTAAGTATTCATTAAATAAAATGATTAAACAATAAATTAAATATACATTAAGAAGAACTTATATCAGTTTTTTATTAAAATTATATTACAATTAATTTTTTGATGACAATTTGTCTAACTTCTATTCAAATCAACTCACAGTATTTATTAAAAAATATATATATTTGATTTATTTATTGAGTGACACCACCAACCCTTGTCAAGGGCAAACCTTTTGGCATTCTCTACCAGTCAGCCCTGGGTGCAGGTGAGATAAAGGTAGGTGCTAAGTGCGACATGAAAAATAAAACTACTGCTTACCATCAGGCGGGATTGTGGTCAAGCATAATTTTTTTGAATATAAAAAAACAACATATAAACACCACTTAGAAAACTATTCAAAGAAAATATACTTAAAAATAAACAATATACAGAATATCTGCTCGTTTTCCTACTTGTCACGTTAAAAACCGACTTCAAATTACACCGACAAGTAATAATATGAGATCATTCTCAATGTAGACGGAGTCAATTAAATACGCATTATTTATATAACCAAAACCTACTTGTCAGATCTTGCTCAAATTTAAGTGGAATCACATGACAAGCAACATCTTTCAAATAAAAGAATCATCAAAATCAGTACACCCAGTAAGATATTATGAGGTAACACAAAACAACCAGTCGAATAAAAAACGTCCTCCTCTTCCTGCTGGATTTTTAAGTCAGTTAAAACTAAATCAAAGCATACCTGTCATTGTATCAATTTTTTCTTTAAGATGTATCATCAAAATTAATCAGAAAGTCAGCTTAAAACGAAACCAACCTATTTTGATCAGAAAATCAGTTAAGCAGTTTAACGAGGTTATTCTGCACGCGATCTTGGTACAATGCCGTTTTAGGTGATTTTTTAAAATGTAATTATAGTTTAATTTAACCTAAGTTTAAGGTCTCTTTAGTTAATATAATTGGTATAAATGTTAATTATTCTTAGAAATTCTAATCGACTTCATTAAATAAATATCTCCGAACAACTCACATACGACTTCTGATCTCAAACTAAGCATTATTAAGGGGTTCAAACAAATGATAAACATATATATATATATATATATTTAAATACATACTTATGTAGATATTTTTATTACAACCACACACAAATTCATTCCTGTTCATTCCAGAAAAGTTTGTTCTAGGAGGGGATCGAAATATTTCCAGTCCAGTTAGTTTCACTAACCTGTAAACCAATAGGCCAGTTCTAGTAATACTTACTTGTGTACCGAAAATGATATTCAAGTAGACAAGTAATGTGAACGGAGCACGGGATAACACGCTAACGAGTCTGGGTGTGTCTTTTGCACCAAATAACACGATCATAATTGTGGGTGCAGTTAGGTGCAACGATATCGAACATAGTAATAGCTTATGTCTAATATATTCTGTTACTTCCTCACGTTCCTTACTCAAAGTCCTTAATCCTTACTTAAATAGCGTCACGTTAAAACTTAACCGTAACCAACCCAAAGACTGCCTCTGCGCTAATTACAATCAAATATCAACTTTGGCATCAACTCATCAATAGCCTACTAATAAAGGGCATCTCCTCATAACTGAGGAGGCCTAGATCATACTCAACGCTGCTCCAGTGAAGATTGTTGTACCATTTCAACGTCGACCTTGAAAGTTTAAATAAAGAAAACATCAAACTCCCAATGGCGTATTGATAGATCACTACAGATACGAAGTCTAGATAATACGCATGCTAAAATCATTTTTCGTCATTAATTTTAGGAACTTCAAACCAAGATCTTTCAAGTTTATCGTCTTTTGCCCGTAACTACTCTCATTAAATACAGTTTAGTTTAATCATTATAATAAAAAAAAACTGTTTAAAAAAATAAACTATTAAATAACTATAAATAACCCAAAAATTGTATCTACGCTGATTAAAATCAAAAATCAACTTTGCCATCAAACCACCAATAGCCTATTAATGAACGGGCCTCTCCTCATAACTGAGGAAGCCTAGAGCATTCTTCACGTTGCTCTAGTGACTAATGTGACGCTTCAACATCAACCTTGAAAGTTTAAATAAAGAAAACATCAAACGACCCAATGGCGTATTGTTAGCGATACGAAGTCTAGATAATACGCATGCGAAAATGTTATATATTGCCATTGTACTAATTATTTTGTATTACACAAGATGTTTTTGTCCTTACTTGTTTCAACACAACGTCAGCTTTTTGATTGTTTGCGATTTGTCAAAGTTAAACGTTATTTATTATTAAATATCTATGCAGGAGGCATGCAAAGTTATATCTAGCAAAGAATTCGAAGAAATTCTTAGGAAAGGTTATGCCGTGTGGTTTAAATGAATGATTTATTTATTAGTTTATAGACTTTAGTTTCAAAGTGGGTGTTCGGTGGGAGGATGGGTGCTGACTAGACGTCTCACGAGCGTTTTCGTGCTTTAGAGGGCACGTAGAGCTGTCGGTCCTTGTAGTGATCATTAATAAGCTATGTCTTCGGTTGGCTTCGTTTCCGTGCTTTCGAGGGCACATAAAGCCGTCAGTACCGATTGTTATTTTTAGTAAGCCATGACAAACGCTTTTGGAGGGTTTCAAATGTTTCAAAATATCGGTTGACCACTCATTTACCAACACTGGATCAGCTTGGTGAAGTATGCTGAAGGCCTCAGTCAATAGGAGTTAACAGAGTCCAATAAATGATCTCTTCTAGACAACCTATATTTGACAAAGAAATGAGAACATATCTTATATTTTTTATCTCTTATATCTTTTATCAAAGGGGAGATCTCCCGCCAGGCGAAGTGTGAAGCCTGGGGTGCGGCCGAGCTCCAACAGATGTTAGTCGGAAGTTGTATATATGCTAACGATACAAAAAAATCCGATAGCGTGATTTAGGTTTTGTCGTGACGTCATCATGTGACGTGTTGTGCGATGTCGCTACAGTCCGTGTGAAAACTTCGATAATATAAACAAAACTGTGTAAAAAAATATCAAAAACATCCTTATATCGCATATGCTGTTTAATTATTGACAATAGAGCAAAATGGTGTGTTACAGTTTTCTAGAGGACATCAATATGTGTAAATAAACCCATATGGCTAACTTACAGTTACATCACAATAACTTCATTTGTCAGGTAACTGGTTCTTTATATTTTAGACTTATATCGTCGCGAATACTACACATTTTAAAAGCAAACGGGTACTCATGACCTATTTATTATTATACCGATATTTCGACCCAGTTGCATGGGTCACGTTCATGGTAAAACTTAGGACGGCAAGACTTGAGAAGAATAAACAGATCCTGAGTACCCGTTTGCTTTTAAACTAGTTCTTTAGTTTCTACAATTAAATAATTGGCATACTGAACTTTGGCTCAAAACAATTGACTTAGCGATCGCACAGACAAAAATTAAAATGGATGATTAATAACCTATCTGCTCTCGCCTTAACCTCGCGTCGTGCTGGGCTGGTTTTCGTCAGTTTATTTTTAACAATAGATTAGAATGCGCTCCCTATGAGTCGATAGCGAGGCGCGAGTTCACCTCTGACCCGCACGTGCTGCCTCCATTCTGATTGGCCAAGCGAAAGTGTACATCAGTGGTTCTCAATCTTTTATTTGTTCGTTAAAAACTATTAAAAAATCTACAGATTCAATTATTTAATCTTCGAACGTTTTCTTAAAAACACATTCGAAGTTTACTACTAAGTTCTTTCGAATTTGAAGGTGTTTGCTACATTTTGTGATTCCCAATTTTTTTTCTCATAAACCATTAAACATTTGCTTGTAACAACAACAAACAATGGTTTCGGTGTAGCCTCTATACACATTTTGAGGTGCTTAATTATTTTTCACAAAAATTTGTTTATCTAAAATCAAGTAACGGTAAAAGTTCTCCCAGATTCCTAAATATCGTCAAAAAGTTCTATTGTTAAAAAATACATCCTTTTAAAAATCATCAACATTTGTAATTTTGTTATGTTAATTAAATTAATTTTTAATGAGTGTTCTAACTGTCTGCATTATTAAGAAGACTTAAATTTATTTTTCTTATCGAAATGATATACAGTTTTGTAGACTTATTGTAAGGACCCATTTTTGTAACACCATCTATCTAGGATCTAGGCGGGTTCCTATACTTTGAAAACCACTGGTATAGACTCATCGTTTTGTAAGAGCCAGCCTCGAAGCGACAAGAAGTTTGCTTCCAAACAAAACACGACTTCATTGTTCCGTGGACTGATTCAATTGGTTTTCTATTGATAAAAAGATTAAGTCACTTCATCGCGGGATTAATAGCAGCGAGTGAATCAGCTCTTGAATTTCAGCGTGTACAACATCTGTTCGTGTTATAAATTTGCTGACGCATTCAGCAAAGTTATAACAAACGAACTTATATTTTTAATGTACCGTATGCCTTATTTTTTTCATCGTTTAAAATAGAACCGACTTGAAATTACTTTGAAAAGTTATAAAATGAAAAGACAACGTAGTCGTAGTCAACTGAATACGCATTATTATGGATAACTGAAAATAAACAGGTCAGATGTCGCTTAAATTTATATGGAGCTATGCCACAAGTACTAGCTTTCGAATAAAAAAAGGATCGTAAAAATCGGTACATCCAATTAAAAGGTCTGAGGTAATATATATTTATATATATATATATATATACACACATGAATTGAGAACTTTTTCTTTTTTTGGAGTTTTTGAACTTTTTTTTTTTTTTTACACATGAATTGAGAACTTTTCCTTTTTTTGAAGTCAGGTAAAAATTATAATAAACTAGCTTTTGCCCGTGACTGGGTCCACGTTCTACAACCCCTGGCACCTCTCTTTCTTCACTCCCATACTCCCCCAGTTAACACATCTAGTACAAGAATATATACATATAAAGCGCAATGATACGTTCAATATTGAAGAAGTTCCATACAAATAACTTTCATCCCTTTCCCGTTCACCCCTTGCAAAAATTCACCCTTTCATCCCGCCGGTGAATTTCCCTTATTTACGAACCTTTAACATGCAGTGTTTATTAGTATGTTAGTATATTTGTTTGTTACGGGTCAAACATTGCAAGTTTAATTCTATCCATTTCCTATTACAATGCAAAGCTGAGATTTTGCATAAAGTTTTCTTCCTGATGACAATGTATTTGGTGCCAAGCATGACCTGATACGTTCAGGATTGGCTCCAGACAAGGGAACTCTTCAACGGTTAACAATACAGTTATGAAATTTTGTGTGTGTTTTGTATTATGGATCTATAATTAAAGCTTGTATTTTTGAATATTTTTATTAAACCTTGTTTTCGTATGTTAGATCCTTAGATAACTCTCCTTTAATATTTATTTATTTATTAATATATATCTGTATATAATTGTTACAATCTTCCGCAGAATTCCTTGTAGTGGTATGCATGTATTCACAGGTGGTCATCTCTATATGTCAGTGCCACCAGACACTCAGCGGGCGCACCTGTAAGGTCTGCTTTATTTTTTAGAATTTTTCGTTTCTATAATAAACACTACACTATACATACTTATTAAATTAAACTCGGTAAGGCTTAAAAATTCCTTTTAAATATTGATATATCTCGCTTACCTATCAACCGCCGATGAACAAATATTTTTGACGTAGTCAAATCTAAATAGAATAGACGAGGATTTTCAATACAATGCGTATATGGAATGCTGAAACCCTAAGGTCAATATATGAGTCATGGAACTAAGTCGAATTCCCAATACATGTCGAATTGAAGATCGTTCAAAAACGTTCAATATTATACGGACATTTTGATAATTGTGAGTTTGTGAGGTACTTTATTGTGTTATATTTCGTGATTTTACTACATGTTATATACAAGCCTTCCTTAGCTTAACTTTACGTTTAACTCGGTTTATGGATTGCCTATCAATATAAATTAGACTTTTTTTAACTTGTTATAAATAAATAATAAAAAGTAAATATAGCTAACCTGTGGACAGGATTCTTAATATTGAATTTGTTATTTATTTTAACTCCATTAAATTACTAAAAATTAACGTAACCTAAGATTCATTAAATGTTAATCAAAGCTTACCAATACATGTAAAACGCGTCAGTAGCAAGCTATTACAGAGATTAACGCGCAGAAATGCACAAAAGAAAGAAATGTTACAAAACGACAAATAGACAAAGGGTCCAATATACAAACGGACAAATGAACAAATAGACAAACAGACAAATTATCTATAATAATAAAATAATCTCATACTCACAGCAGTACAAATTTTTTATTCGTTTACTCAAATCGCAATATAAAATTTGTATATATATTCCATATTAAAATGCGATTTATGTAACCTGTAAACTTTGAGTAGGAATTAATCTTCACTAAAATCCCTCAGTAACTTCCCCAAATCCTTGTACAAACAGCGATCAGTCACAGATATATCATGTATATGAGAGGAAATTTAATCACGTACAGCCTTCGATCGTACAGCGACAATCGATCAGAACTTGTATTGTTCTGTGACATTTCAGTCGTTAATGACAAGCAATTTTGGTTTTGAAACAACACATTAGATCGATTTATGTTGTGTTTTAATTCGATATGATATTAGGATATCTTGAACTGCTTATAGCCTAGTGGCGGAGTCGATGTATGTATGTATGTTTATCAGTTGTCTGATCACCATAGCACAAGCTAACGCTCAGTTTGTGTTCAGATGGCCGTGTGTGAGTTGTCCAAAGATATTTATTATTATTATAAATGTGAAAATTTGAGAGGATGTATTTTACTCCTTCATGCAAAAACTACTAAACGGATCTGAATGAAATTTGGCCCAGAGATAGATTATAGTCTGGAATAACACATATATATACATATATGGTCTGTAGATGAAAATGGTCGAGTTAAGCAACTAGCAACGGGTGGTAGGAGGATAGCATAGAGGGAATGAGGAGGAATAAAAGAAGGCTTCAAAACATTTTAGATCGTTTAGTAATCCCGAAAGAAATTACAGTACCAAAGTTAATAGAAGAAAGTCTTTGGAAATTGCGTAAGAGGATACTAGGTCTTCGTAACATTTACTTAGAAGAACCCATCAAATACAGTAGACTCAGCTGCTGCACTATGAGCTCTTCAAATAATTCTCATGATTTCAATCCCTTAAATTACCTCTCCACAGCACAGCTCTCACCATAACTGAGGAGGTCAAGAGCATGTAGCAGGATTAGTCACTAACCAAAGTGTCGGAAATATTTAAGCCGCCAAAAGCCTCGGTTTAACGATGACACCGACGGGTTTACGTGCCCTCCAAAGCACGGAAGCGTTCATGAATTATGACCACTAGTCACCTACCGACGACACCTTGTTGTTTAACTTTCTGGATCGCTTACAAGCAAAAAAAGCCGCCGATCTCTGAAAGCTTGTCACGCTTAATCGGAAACAATTTTGCAAAGTTTACGCTTCCGTAAACGCTGTCACGATTATTGCGAGCATACTGGAGCTATCATTTGCGCAGTATGTAAAGTAACTCATCAAAATCGGGACAGCTTTAGATCGAGATGTTACGTAAATCTTTTATGATCTGATCTGATAACTATAACTAGTTACGTAAAAATAAAAGGAGATATGTTTGACATTTTATTGAGACATCTTAAACTTTTCGTGAAGGAGTAATTTCTGTGAGTACATTGTTGTTGGAATTGTTATTGTAATAGTAGTATAATAAAGTGTAATAAATAAAAAAAATACTACAGTGGTTTACTAGTAAGGTATTTTTGGGTCAAGGAATGGATTAAGGCAGTTTCATTTGTAAATCTGAGCACATATGTAGTTCTGAGTAAATCTTGTTTATGTAAAACTAAGGCGTTTTTTGGGTCAAGGAATGGATTGAGGCTGTTTCATTTGCATTAGCCTACAGTTCTGAGTAAATCTTGGTTTATGAAAAACTAAGGTGTTTTTTGGGCTAAGGAATGGATTAAGGCGGTTTCATTTGTTTTAGCACATAGTTCTGAGCAAATGTTGGTTTACGAGGTACTAAGGCGTTTTTTGGGCTAAGGAATGGGTTGAGTCAGTGTCATTTGTTTTGGCAAATAGTCATGAGCAAATTTTGGTTTACAAGATACTAAGGCATGTTTTGGGCCAAGGAATGGATTGAGGCGGTTTGATTTGTTTTAACACATAGTTCTGAGCAAATCTTGGTTTACGAGGTACTAAGGCGTTTTTTGGGCTGAGGAATGGGTTGAAGCAGTATCATTTGTTTTGGAAAATAGTTTTGAGCAAACATTGGCTTACGAGGTACTAAGAATACCGGTTGATGGTTTAAGGGTCCCTTTTCGCTGATACGATCAACTTTTTTTTTGTTTGTTTGTTATGGCCATACTAAAAAATTGCCGGTATGATTTCATAAATTCTTTCTGCAATACAATACGAATACAATACAATGAAATTTCAGGAGTGTCATATTCTATATGGAAATATGGAATATATAAATGGAATACTGGAAAATAAAGACGATTTTTGGAAGTAACCGAGAAGGTGGTCCATCATCATCTCAACCCATCACGGCCCACTATTGAGCACGGGTCTCTTGGCCATAGTCCACCACGCTGGCCAAGTAGATTAGCAGACTTCACACTCCTTTGAGTTTTTCGAACTCCCCGGCATGCTGGTTTACTCACGATGTTTTCCTTCACCGTTATAGCAAGTGACATTTGAACGCTTAAAACGCACGTAACTCCGAAAAGTCAAAGTACGCCGTCTTGGGATTCAAACCCGAACCCCTTGAGTAGGAGGCCGAATTCTTAACCACTAGGCTATAACCGCAAAGGTCAATTGGGTCAATCAAGTCATAACAAAAGCGTGTGTGCTTTATTCAAAGCAAACCGAGGTCATTTACTAGTCTAAAATACAGAAAATCAAAATTAAAAACAAAACTCAAAAAAAGCATTTTTAACTTACTAACGGTATTAACATAAAAAACAAAACTCAAAAAAGCTTTTTTAACTTCCTAACGGTATTAACATAAAAAATAAAACTCAAAAAACCTTTTATAACTTCCTAACGGTATTAACATACAATGTATACATTTTATAACATAAGATATTTAAAGTATATTGGTTATATTTAGCTTGAGTTCCAGGACACGTCAGATTTCTCAAACAGGCAACTGACAATCGTGACAGCCACAAAAAGCGTGTCAGTGACAACTGTGATGATATATTGATGGTACAAAACACAGCATAGCCTATAATGTGATTATACAATTACTAGGTTCTGCCCGCGGTTTCACGCGCGTGGTATGTTGAAAGTAAGACTGTTATCCCACAGTATAACGTCTATGTCAAGTTTTATTATACCCGTTTAACATGGAAGCATCTAAATCAGGGGTAAGTAACTTTTTAAATTAAAGCTCTCAATAGATTTTGAAACATTCTTCATTAGTGTTCTACTCCTATCAGTTTTATGCTAATGATATATAGCCTTCCTCGATAAATGGGCTATCTAACACTGAAAGAATTTTTCAAATCGGACCAGTAGTTCCTGAG